>MU755273.1:15097-104534 GCA_026770625.1 Nicotiana glauca
TGAGGCTCAAATAATTGCAATCACCCAAAAGTATTTCAATCAAAATATTGAACATTGTGATTTAGGAGTGGAGAAAAATATTGCTACTATGCAGGAAGATCGTATAGTTGTTGATCATGACACACCTGAAATACACCCTAGAGAAAGGAAACCAGCAGGGGTCATGAAGTCACCATTCTTGAACATATTTGACTCTGGTGGCACCATCCAAGTTGTTGAAAATAAGCCAACTAAGTCAAAGAAGCCCATCTCGACTATTAAGTATCCTTTTCAGGGAAATATTGACAATCCTGTTGATTTCAAAGTATTGTGTAAGTGGAATACTTTCATCAATAGAGGCTTAAGGACTAATGCGCTGTAAGTTTTGTGTTTCAGTTTTTTCTTTTTCTTTTTTTTTTCTTGTTTATTTTCGTGTTATGAACCATATCTTTTTATCATGGTTCATTAGGGACAATGTTTATACAGAGGCTAGCAATAAGCTAAAGAAAATCTTTGAATTTGGAGTTGATGATATTGGAGAAAAAAATAGTTCTTCATATTTGCATATCCCGGCCTACCCTTGTGTGACTTAGTCAATACTTTAACTGTAAAATATAAACTGGTAATATACATTTTTAGTTTTCTCATACTGTAATTTTCTGACTATGTGTATATATTCTTCATTTTCAGCATATTGATGTAATTTTTTATTATTTGAGAAAGAAAGGGTAGTACAGTGTTGATGTTCCAGTAAGATTCACAACTACTGACTGTTGGTTTAACTGCTTGATTTCGAATTTGTACAAGGAGGTTTTGGAGAAAAACAGAGACATGAATTTGATTACTGAAATAGATCCAATTGCTGAGTATATACTTGGATATTTTTTAAGATGTAATGTTCAAGGTCTATTATTGATGAAGTCCTTTTCCCTATAAATATGTCTGATAAGTGGCACTGGATATTGGCGAGATTGTCATTCAAAGATCTGCGCATTTATGTATATGATTCCATGAGTTGCGCGTGACAGAATAGTGCACACTCAGTGTTGCTCCCATATTTCCTTCATCGTATTGGTTTTTGGGACACAAAGGAGAATCCTCTTGGAATCGCCGCCAATGATCCTTTTGAGATTCATGTTGTTGATGGGTTGCCAACGGAAGATAACACGTAAATTATTATTGAATATTTCTGATTCTTATTCATTTTTTATACATGAATTCCTATTTGAATATTATCCTAACGTTTATTCAATGTTTATGTGCTACCTTGTATGTAGTGATTGTGGTGTTTATGTTGCTGCATTTGCTGAGTACATCATTCAAGACAGCAGTATTCCTGAAGCTATTGATATTGATGGGATACGAAATCGATATGGCATATTGCTATGGGATTATGGAGTGAAGAAATAAAGAGGCCATGTAGCTAGTGATGATGAGTCTACTGGTAGATTGAAGGATCAGACAAGAAAGGATAACAAAAAAAGAGCAAGTCGCATTCCGTTGTTGATGACAAGTGTTTGAAGGATAACAAGAAAAAGGGCAAGTTGCATGATATTGGTGATGACAAGACTTTGAAAGATATCAAGAAAAAGGACAAGTTGAAGGGCAAATTGAAGTAGTTTGGGATAGTTTAACAGAAAATTCACATGCAGTTTTAAGATGGAAGTAGTTTGGTTCAGATATTGTCTGTGGTTGGATACAATTGCATACTTATATCATATTTTATGCTTTTTATTTGGGATGTGTGTGAACAATATGTCTGAAATGCTAATGTTGGATATTACTTCTAATTGCAACTTGTTGTGTAGTTTTCAGTTAATAATGAAATTATAAAAATTTCAGATTTTGTGTAGTTGACTTTTTTACAGTTTTAGTTTTGTAATTTATACAGTTTAATCTATTTCGACAGCTTTTGCATTTTCAATAGATTTTGCAAATTTAGCTGGTGTTGCTAAGTTGCTACAGGAAGTTTTGTGAACAATGTTTTGGGGGCAGCTAACTGTATATAAACTGTATAGTGATAGTCTATTTTGTATAGTGATATATATTTGTATATTTTTTGGATAGTCATAGTCTATTGTATGTAAATTGTATAAATATTCAATTTCTATTTGTATATTTAAGGGAATTTTTCATAAAGCACCATCTTTTTGGTCTAATTAGTCATTTATAGATACCTTTTGCTATATTACGTGTTATAGATACCTTTTATATTTTTATACAATGTATTTCATGTATTTAAGTTGTTGTATTCATTAATACAACCAAAAAAATAGGCGTAAAATCTGGAATTCCAGCTAAGTTTGACATGTATTTACCTGTATTCAAGCGACATTAACATTAAATACAGCAAAAAATATAGGCGTAAAATCTGGAATTCAACGGAAGGAAATAAAATCACATGATATCATCCTAATTTAACTCAACGAACTAAAAAAATCCCTCATTAATCTGTATTTGAAAGATACATAATAAAGATTATAACTGAATAAAGAGAAATACATATGAATAATACAGTTGAATACAAGAAAATATACCTTAATTCATCTGAATAAAACACTTGAATACAAATAAAATACAACTGATTAAACCTGAATACAAGTGAATACAACTGAAGAATACATTCGAATACAACTGAATACAAAATAGGCGAAATCTGTGAATGCAATCTGCTGCAGGTATTGACAATAGAGATTTCTTTGCGAAAAAATTTGCAGGCAGCTCAGGCAAAAAGAGATCCAAACCACAGCTCTTGAAGTTTGTTCACGGGGATTGAATCCTATTGTCCATGGAAAAGTTCTGAAAAAGAACTCGTCGCCTTTCAACTTCACGTAGCCTATGGATTTTGACAGAACTTGGACAAAATCTTCGAATAAATCAAACCTGATTTAATGATGAACGATGAAGCTTGATGAAACCCTTCTTCAATGATGAACGAGTTTACCTCTTCAATGGAGAATTCCACCGTTGGTTCTCCATGAACAAAGTTAACAGGATTCAACTCAATTTTAGATGCAACAACGGCAATTTTGGTTGGAACAAGCTGGGCAGCATAGGGTTATGTGAGAGAAAATATATAAAGGGAGAGAGAAAAATAATATTTAGCATATATGGTGCCTTAATTAATTGTAGGATGTAACTATATTTAGATTTTTTGCTATAAAGGATAAAAAGTATTTATAGCATGTAATATTTTAAAATGGTATTTATTATTGATAAATAGGGTACTAAGATTTTCTATAGGGTGTAAAAATTCCTATATTTAATTGGTAATCCCTCTTTTTGTATAGTTTTTGTATAGTGACATCTATTTTGTATATTTTTTGTATAGCTATAGTTTATTTTGTATTTTTTTTGTATAGGAACAAAATATTATATATAAATTGTATAGTGACAGTCTATTTTGTATATTTTTGTATAGCAACAGTCTTTTTTTGTACATTGTCATCTATTTTGTATATCTTTTTGTATAGTGACAACTATAATAGTATTTGAAATAAAACTCCTACCAATACTTTCATTATGACAAAAAGTAGCATCTTAATTCATACATCATAGAGAATCTGATTGCAATTCTTATTATTTTTCCAATTGTAATATTCAGAAGAAAAACTGTTAGAAAATACTAAATCATTGTAGCAGCATCTACTAGTTGTCTTGAGGAGTACTACATATTCTTTTGTTATGTACTTGTTTTCTACACAATCCACATGTAACAGTTCTAGTATATAGATATTTATAAAGTCCCTTGCGCCGCGACTTCGTCGGTCTTCCTGGTTTGCCCACATTATCTAACACCTCTGTTGGAAGGTCCCATGAAGTTTCATCTGGAAGTGGATTAACTGGCACTTCATATGTCTTCTTGAAGTATTCCTTGGTGTAATAGGCGGAACAATATTTAGGTGCTTCCATGTGTATGTAGTCCAATACTGCCATAGCATGTGGACAAGGAATCTCATCCACTTGAAATCGTTTGCACGAGCATTATCTTTTTTGCATGCAGACTATGTTCCGCCTTTGTTCAGCATCCATTACTACATATACATAATCGGTTGAAGGCCTCACCTAAATTTAAATAGCTATCATTAGTAAAAGTAAAATAGGGATATGACAAGTATTAATGTATTTTTGTCAAAGTATGTTACTCTGGCGTATGAAGTAAGATATGATAAAAAAATATTTACCGTCATGTTCTATGACAAATAGCTATTTTCCTTCAGTACTTCATGATATTTTTTTCCTACGCCAATAAATGTACTCATTGCAGTTATTCTATTTGTATTATTCCATTCCATAACCAAATTCATCATGTAATCTTGCAAACTCATGATTGGTAGCTCTCTTGCCTCTATGTTCCTTGCATTGAGTGATTCGGCACTATTTGAAGTCATCACCATGGATCTATTAACAGTGGAATGCGTTATAGACTACTTTTCATAACCAACTTGGAATAGGTAACCCCCCTTACCCTCTTATCAATGTTGTCCATATCTTGCATGAGGCGATTAAAATCTTTAATTTTGTATGCTCTGGCCATTGCAAAAAATACTTCCCTCCGCCGGTCATGGTTCTTCTTGAACTGCTTCTTTATGTTATTCCAAAGATGAAAGATGCATACACAGTGAGATACCTATGGATACACAATCGAAACACCCCTCAATATACTTGCATGACAATCCGATACGATGCACATCCTTTCCCTTTCCCCAAAATCCTGTCTAAACATTTCAAAAAACCATCCCAGGAAGCATTATTTTCAGAATCTACAACAGTGTATGCTAGTGGAAAATTTTTACCTGATTAAGCAAATAAGAAAGCATACACATGTTATTTTTGTTATATACAAATAAGAACTATCTATACCATATATAATTATTATACGAGTCTGTAACATATTCACCAGCCGCATCTTGTGCGCTAGCTGTTAACATTGTTCCTCTGTGTGATGATTTGAGAAATGTCCCATCTACCACTACAATAGGATAACAGTATTTCCATCCTATGATTGATGCATTTAGAGCGAGAAACACATACATGAATCGCCCGTCCTCTGATTTATGTAACCTTGTGAAAGAACCAGGATTTGTCAAATTTATCATATACAAGTGACCCGATAGTTTTTTATAAGATTCGCGTGGTATCCCTCTTAGTAGTTCAAGAGCCTTTTCTTTTATTCTATAAGCTTTTACATAACTCATATTAATCCCATACTGTTGTTTTATGTCACTCATGATGTCTGCCGGAGTGTATATTGTTTTTGGATTGGCATATTTGTTGCAATCATTTTCGCAATGGCAGACGAAGTAGCATGACGTTGTGAAAACAGTCTAGTCATCTCTGGGTAAGTGTGAATATCATTGAACAGTCTACCCTTGAATACATTTGATTTGTGTAGACTTGAAGATCTAAGACTCCATTTGCAACTTTCATCCATGCAATGTAAGACAATACCTATTAAAATATAGTGTTATGATAATTCATTTCTTCAGCTTTTTACACTCGTGTCTCAAATAAACAACCAGTATACATATGCAATCTCACTATACAATAATTATACAGATTTGTATGCATACAACTACACTATACAATAATTATATATTTTTTATACAAATTTATATACATAAAAGTACACTATACAATAATTATACATTTTTAATACAGATATGTATGCATAAAATTATAGAGAAGTGCAATCTCATAAGTAGAAATTATACCTTGTTGTTGATGATCTGTCCACTATAAATTGACATTTTTCTCGTATTACGTAGTGCTTCATTACACTAATAAGTGTATCTTTGTCCCAAGACAACTGACCTTCTGCAATTTCTTCATGTTGTGGATTGTCTATTATACAATTTCCCCTCAATATCTCAATATTGTCTTTCTTTACATGATTATCCATCATCTCAACAATATTAGTTCCGTGTACTTCTTCTACATTCTGAGATTGCAAACCAACTGAAGTTGTTGCAAGTAAGTTTCCAGCCGAAGTTGTTCCAAGTAAGTTGCCACCCAAGTATGAACTTGAATATGAGCATTCAGGACTTGAATATACAGTTTTCAATATTATGCATAATGGATATTCAGTGATATTCAGGTTTTTCTTTTTCATCTCCATATATAAGTGTATGCTCATATCATTGTATATTGGAATTGCTATATAGCCATCCTTCACTGTATATTTTATCTCCATTGCACTTGTAATTGTATCTCTACCATTGCTTGTATATCTCATCAACAAAATAATCATAGCTACAGCCCGAATTGATCAACACGCCATTAACAAGGAAATTAATAAATTTACTCTCACTTATCCATTCATCACTGTGTTGAAGTAAAATCAGAATCAAAGTTGGAACGGTAGTGCTAACATTCGCAATCTCCATAGACATTTGTTGATTTTATCGATTTTGTATCAATTTCACAATTTAAGAACGAAATCTCAACTCTATCAAGCTGATTGTAGGCAACAGTTGTGCAAAAACTTTAAATTTCAGCGTGAATTTTTGGGAACTCTTCTCTTGTTTTAATCTTCAGAAACCATAGAATTTTTTTCACAATGTGAATAATTGGGCGACTTTTATAGTGTTTGTAGGTTGAAGATCCCATACTGAATTAGGATATAAAATCGATTACAACTGCTTTCCTTTTGTTTGCGTGGAACGTATAGTTTCAGCTTTTTCAATTGCTAGCCTTTGTTATTGTTTTGAGGCTATTACTTGTAAATGGTTATTTTGTGGCTATCAGGTGATATAAGTTTGGCCCTAGTAGCTATAAATGAATTTTGCTCAATTTAATTTTGCTTATGGGTTACTGGGCCGTCACAAGAACCCAAAACGGTAAACCCAATACATACGATTGGCTTTATAACCGAAACAGCCAAGAAAAGAGGTAGAAATGGCACGGGGCGTCCTATTTGGTTTCCCCCATTTAACCTATACCCATTTTTTTTAAAACTTTTAATTTGTACCCAATTTTTAAAAAGCTTCAGCTTCCTTTTTCCCTTGCAGCTCCATTTTAGCTTCTGCTTCTTTTGCTTTCCTTCTCTCTTCTGCTATTGTTTTCTCTTCCTTTGTCCTTGCTGCTGCTTTCTCCGCTGCGTTGCTTACCTCTTCCTTTGTCCTTGCTGCTGCTTTCTCCACTGCGTTGCTTACTTTCTCCTTCACAGAATGCATCTTCTTCTTTCTTCTTTGCCTTACGTAGAATACTACAGTTGTTGATAATGTAGTAAATTGAAGGTTCTGTAGTTTGTGGGAAAATAATTAGTAGTAATTAAATATGACTATAGCTGAAGCTATGTGAAAAGAGTATTATTTGGGGTAGTAAACATACAATGAACTAAATAACTTCAGCTCTATAGCTGAAATTTTCCAGTTACAAAGACAAAAACTTCAACTCTAGAGCTGAAGTTTTCCAGTTACAAAACAAAAACTTCAGCTATAGAGCTGAAGTTTTTATTATATAACTGGCAGAGCTGAAGTTTCCGGTTACAAAGACAAAAACTGGTGACATTCTGTCAACGACGCTACCCAACAATGCCATCCAAATCTGTGGAGTTCAATAGCCCTGCTAATGGCAGTGACTTGCACTCTCTACGTGCACAAGAGGAAAGGCTTTCAATAATGCCTGCATAAGGGACATCTAATATAGTTTTATATGCCTATGTTTTCATCTTTTCTTCAACATGAAAACGCTTGTCCATATTGATTAGTTGTTGTATGAAAGAAATAATATAAGGATCACGGAATCTTAGTTGTGTTAATATTTGTATTCTACTGTTCCAAGCTTGAATCAAGACCAAAATGTTCGTCTAATAGGAGCTTATACTGAGCTTGTTCGGAAGTGACGGTCATAAATCCAAGCAAAATCTTTTACGCTAACACTTTCTTTTTTCTGTATGGACAATGAAGGATTAAGAACAAGAAACAAGCGAAGTCTTAGGGAAATCACAAACATAAGATAACTCAGTTATGTGAAAAGAGTGTTATTTGGGGTAGTAAATATACAATGAACTAAATAACTTCAGCTCTATAGTTGAAGTTTTTCGGTTACCAAGACAAAAACTTCATCTCTAGATTTGAAGTTTTCCTGTTACAAAAGAAAAACTTTAGCTCTAGAGCTGAAGTTTTTATTTTATAACTGGCAAACTTCAGCTCTAGAGCTAAAGTTTCTCGGTTACTAAACAAAAATTTATAAAATAAAACTTCAGCTAAACAAAAACTTCAGCTCTAGAGCTGAACTTCAGGCCCAGCTACTAAAATGCTGAAGTTTTGTGTCGCCTTTGCTACTTCAGCCCTGTGTGCTGAAGTTATGTGAAAAAGCGGGTACGCTTGCATTTTTTTTACAAAGCGAGCATAGATTAAAATGTGACACAAAAAATGGGTATAGATGCAAATGGCCCAAAAAAGAGACCACAGAACGGTACTTTCAGGGGCAGGGTTGTTCAAATCAACCTTTAAAACCAATTACCATTAGAGAAAGTTTATCAATATTCTTGCAAAATTTTTAAAAAATGATCTAAAAGTGTTCTTCAACTTTTGTAAAACTGAAATTTACTTGGGTTTTTCCCCGAAAAATTGATAATGTAAAGCCGCTCTTAAACTTGTAGTCAAAAAATATTTTTTTTTTGTATATTTACATTTCTGTATGGTTCATAAAAAATATATAAGTTTTATATACTTTTATGATTCCAAATATTAATAATTTCGACCACAAGCTAAAAGTGATCTTTGCGTCTCTTTTTCCTGAAACAAATGCCCCTTGGTAGGACTAGAGACGGTCCACATATTTTGTGTGTCAAATTTGATCTTTAAATGTGCAGCTCGTTCAATTCATCCAAATTGAACGAAGAATGGAGGTAGAGTACGATGGTTCCGCTATACAAGAACAAGGGCGATATTCAAAATTATAACAATTATAGGGGTATCAAGCTATTGAGTCATACTATGAAGATTTGGGAGAGGGTGGTGGAGGCCAGGGCGAGGAGGTGCGTGTCTATTTCCGAGAATTAGTTTGGGTTCATGTCGGGGCGTTTGATTACAAAAGCGGTTCATCTGGTGAGGAGATTAGTGGAGCAGTACATGGAGAGAAAGAAGGACTTGCATATGGTGTTTATTGACCTTGAGAAAGCGTACAATAAAGTACCCAGGGAGGTCTCGTGGAGGTGTTTGAAGGCTAGCGGCGTTTCGATAGCGTACATTAAGGTGATTAAGAATATGCATGACGATGCTAAGACTCGGGTGAGGACTGTGGGTGGTGGCTCAGAGCATTTTCCTTGGTGATAGGGTTGCACCAAGGGACGTGTGACGACCCGGCCCGTCATCACATGAGTTACCGCCCCGTTTCCCCCATCTTATGTTTCTCTATGCTTCATTATCGGTATTTGAGGTGGTGGAGTCAAATTGGATTGGTTTTAGATGGAAATTAGACACTTAGTCTCTTTAAGGAAGGCTTGTTTTGGAAAAGTCAACCGGACGTTGACTATTGAGTTAGAGGGCTCGGATGTAATTTCCGGTGATTCGGTTACCTTCGGGGGATGATTTTTGACTTAGGAGTGGAATCAAAATTTATTTTGGAGGTCCGGTGTAGAATTAAGTTTGAATTGGCGAAGTTAGAATTTTGGCTAATTCCGGTTGGTAGGTGAGAATTTGATACAGGGGTTAGAATGGAACTCCGAGAGTTGCAGTAGCTTCGTTAGGTGATTTTGGATGATTGTAAAAAATTCCAGATCATTCGGAGGTGTTTTGGTCGGGTTTTTGATCAAATGTGCATTTCGGAATTTTTTAAGAAACTTAGGCACGAACCCGATGTAATTTGATGGTTTTGGTGTTAATTGTAGTGTTTTGATGATTGGAGCAAGTTTGAATGATGTTTTAGGATGGGTTGGCACTTTTGGTTGAGGTCCCGAGGGCCTCGGTGATTTCGGATGGCTAACATAATGAAATTTGAAGTTTAGAAATTGCAGGTTTTGGCAGCATCAGGTATTTCTGCATCTGCGGAAAAGAAACCGCAGATGCGGGGGCAAAGGTCGCAGGTGCGAAAGGCTTAAGGTTAGGCATTTCCGCAGAAGCGGAAGAGTATCCGCATAAGCAGAAGTGTTACCGCAGAAGCGATTTTTGGACTTTAAATGAGGTTCCGCAGAAGCGGAAGTCAAGCCGCAGAAGCGGTCCCACGTAAGCGGAAGAGGGACTGCAGAAGCGAAAAAAGGTCTGGGCAGACGGGTTTTATAACATTTTCATCTGGGAGCTTGAGGTATTTTCCACCATTGTTGAGTAACCTTGAGAGTTTTTGACGAGGATTTAAGAGGGTTTTGACTGGGAATCGATTGGAGGTGAGTCTTATGGACTAGAAATATTATTTTATTGAAGAATCAACCCTTAAATTCACGGAAATTTGATTAAAATGGAAGAACTAGGGCTTGACTTTTTGAAATAAAAATTTGGGATTTGAGGGAGCATTTGAGCTCAGATTTTGGTAAATTTAATATGTATAGACTCGTGGCAAAATGAGGAATCTGGTGATGTAAATTTTATAATTTTTCGAGAAGTGGGCCCGGGGCTCGGGTTTTTCCAACTTCGTGATTTTCGATATTTTTCGAGTCTTTTCGATTGGGTTGTATTCCCTTAGCCTATTGTAACATATTCCTTGTGGTTTTGATGAGATTCGACGCTCGAGGATGTTGATTTGCGAGGCAAGGGCAAAGCGAGCTAGGATTTCGGCCGGCTTGAGGGGAGTAATGGTTATAAATGACGTTCTGAGGATTTGAAACCCCGGATTTGCATAATGTGGTGCTATGTTGAGATGAGACACATGCTGTATGATGAGCGTGGGGTCTGTTACTGTTGGGGATTTGGACTCGGTCCATCCCGATTGATGACTCTATTGTATTTTTGACTAAGACTTAATTAATATCATTATATTCTGGGCTAGTTGCCATGTTTGGGGCCTTGTGCCGATCTGTAGAACCCTTAGAGGGCATTTGTACTGATTGACCTCACTTTACTAGTCGAAATCATACCCTTAGTCATATTCTTAACAGATAAACCATAATATGGACCGGCTTTAGAAAGCGAATAAATCCAAATGAGAATAATATGTGGGTTGGAAACCCTGACTTAGCTGAGTCTGCCCGAGAGGTCAAGTCTATATTGACTGAGAGGGGTTGAGGACCCCATAGTGAGGGTATGTATGTATATATATATATATATATATATATATATATATATATATATATTTGATCGGACTACATGCCGCAGCAGTATATATACATATATGGATCGGACTGCATACTGCAATAATATATTATATGGATCGGACTGCACACCGCAGTAGTATATAGCGCTTGGGCTGTAGGAGCCCCTCCGGATTCTGCACACCCTTAGTGAGCGCAGCCGGCGATTGTTATTGGATCGGGCTGCACGCCGTAGCAGTTTATATATATATATATATATATATATATATATATATATATATATATNGGGCTGCACGCCGCAGCAGTTTACTGTACGGGTCGAGCTGCATGCCGCAACGGTATAATTAAGCTATCGGTCATTGAGAGGAGTAAATAATTTGTGTACTGATTTGAGGGATATTCGCCTGACTTTTCTCATTTAGCTGTTGTTTAATGCACTTACTGTTTTTATATAGAACTACGTAGTGTTTTTACGAGTTTTCTTATCGTCAGTCGTTATTTATTGCTATTACTCACTGAGGTGGAGTACTCACATTACTCTCTGCATCATGTGTGTAGATACAAGTATTCCGGAGGCATAGTTCAGATTATCACCGGAGTCATCGAGATAGCTGCATGGCGTCCGCAGGACCTGATTTCTCCCCTAATCCCTTTTATTACCGCAATCTAGACTATCTTATATATAGGCAGCTATTCAGTTGTATTTAGAGGCTCTTGACTCATGACACCAGATTGGTGGGATTGTAGTGTTATATTCTTGGTTTTCCGTACTGTTTAACTGTTATTTCGGATTATAATCATGTTAATTTGGTAATTTAACTCTATTAATTGGTAATGAGCTCCGTACGAGGGTTGAGAATGATTTATTGGTCGGGCTTGCCTAGCATTGTGTTGTGTGCCATCACGACCGAGATTGGGGTTGTGACAAGTTGGTATCAGAGCCTAGGTTACTAGGTCTCGCGAGTCATGAGCCGGTTTAGTAGAGTCTCGTGGATTGGTATGGAGACGTCTGTACTTATCCTCGGGAGGCTGCAGAACCTTTTAGGAAAAATTCCACATTCTTGAAATTCTTGTCGTGCGAACTTGTTGATCCGAATACTAAACTTCTCTTTATTCTATTCTCTCACAGATAGTGAGGACACGAGCTACCGGACGTGGTGGACGACCACCAGTACCACCTACTGAGGCCACTAGAGGCCGTGGATGCGGTCGTGGTCGTGGTAGAGGCAGGGCAGCAGGGGCAGCACATGTGGATCCTTTAGTTGCTCCAGCTCAGGACCAGGCTCCAGCGGCACTAGTTTAGGCATCAGTTGTGCCCATTGTGATTCCGGTTCTCCAAGAGACATTGGCCCAGATATTGACAGTTTTCACGGGTCTGGCTCAGGTGGTTTCAGCCACCACAGCGGCAGCATCTACTTCACAGGTCGGGGGAGGCAATCAAACCCCTGCTGCTCGCACACCTGAGAAGGGATTACAGGGATTACAGACTCCAGAGGTACCTCCAATTTAGCCAGTGGTACCAGTTCTGGAGTACAAGGTTCCAGTTATGCCCGAGGACGAGCAGCGTCGCCTTGAGAGGTTTGGTAGACTCCAGCCTCTGACATTTCGTGGAGCTGAGAGCGAGGATGCCCAAGGTTTTCTCGATAGATGTCAGCGGATGCTCCGCACAGCGTGGATTCTAAAGTCCAGCAGTGTGGCTTTTACTACATTTAAGTTTACTGGAGCGGCCTTCGTATGGTGGGAGGCATATGAGCGGCGTAGGCCGGTTGGTGAAGCACCTTTGACCTGGCAGCAGTTCTCCACTCTCTTCTTGGAGAAATATGTACCACAGTCCCACAGAGAGGAGCTACGCAGACAGTTTGAGGGACTACGACATGGAGAGATGTTAGTGACACAGTATGAGATGAGATTTTCTGAGTTGTCTCGGTATGCAGCTTGGTTGGTCCCCCGAATGACCGTGAGCGTATTCGGAGGTTTTTTAATGGTCTCCACTACCCTATTCGTATTCTTATGACTAGAGAGAGAGTGCTTGGTGCTACTTTTGAGGAGGTGGTGGATATAGCTCGAGACATTGAATTAGTTCGCCACCAGGATCGAGATGAGAGGGAGGGCAAGAGGCCTCGAGGTTCCGGTAGTCACAGTGGCGCTCCTTCGAGGGGCCAGTTTTAGCAGGGCCAAGGACGTTCTTTCAAGCCAGCTCAGTCAGCTAGACCTAAGTATCGTGGTGGATCTTCTGGTCATGGTTATCAGGGCTCTCAGCAGAGTCAACCATCTCTCAGTGCTCTCCCAGCACAGAGTTTGTCTCATGCTCCATCTATTCAGGGTTCTTCCAGGCCGAGTGTATCAGCTAGCCACTCTGGCGCGAGGGATTCTCTTCAGTCCCAGTGCCCAGCACTCGGGAGTTGCTATGAGTATTGTGAGTTCGGGCATATGCGGAGGGAGTGTCCTTGCCGCGCTGCTAGCTTACCTCAGCAGATGGGCCAGCCCTCATCTTCTAGGCCAGTTTCTTCAGCACCCACCCCTCCAGCTAGGGGTGAGGTTCAAGCAGCCAGGGGTCGCCCTAGAGGGGGAGGCCGATCGGGCAGTGGTCAGGCTCGCTTTTATGCTCTTCAGGGCAGGACAGATGCTATTGCTTCGGATGCTGTTATCACAGGTATTATTTCAGTCTTATTTGACCCCGGTTCCACCTATTCCTATGTGTCTTCATATTTTGCTCATCATTTGGGTACGACCCGGGGGTGTCTTGCTTTACCTGTTCATGTATCTACCCCGGTGGGCGATACTATTATTGTAGACCATATATATCGGTCGTGTTTAGTGACTATTGGGGGTCTAGAAACCCGAGTTGATCTATTGCTATTGAACATGGTGGATTTTGATGTTATTCTAGGCATGGATTGGCTATCTCCGTGTCATGCTATTCTGGACTGTCATGCTAAGATAGTCACTTTGGCTATACCGGGTGTTCCGAGGATCGAGTGGCGTGGTATAACTGACTATGTGCCTAGCAGGGTGTTTCTTTCCTAAAGTCCCAGTGTATGGTTGGGAAAGGTTGTCTACCATATTTGGCTTTTGCAAGGGATGTTGGAGTTGAGACTCCTAGCATTGATTCGGTCCCAGTTGTGAGGGAGTTTCCCAATGTATTTCCTGCAGACCTGCCGGGCATGCCACCAGACAGGGACATTGATTTTGGTATTGACCTGGTGCCGGGCACTCAGCCTATTTCCATTCCTCCATATCGGATGGCACCTGCAGAGTTGAAAGAATTGAAAGATCAGCTTCAGGAACTCCTAGATAAGTGGTTCATTCGGCCTAGTGTGTCACCGTGGGGTGCACTGGGTCTATTTGTGAAAAATATGGATGGCACAATGAGAATGTGCATTGACTACAGGCAATTGAACAAAGTGACAGTGAAAAACAAGTATCCCCCGCCTCGTATTGATGATTTATTTGACCAGCTTTAGGGGGCAAGGGTATTCTCCAAGATTGATCTCCGTTCAGGCTATCACCAGTTGAAGATCAAGGATTCAAATATTCTGAAGACTGCTTTCAGGACTAGATATGGGCACTATGAGTTTCTTGTTATGTCCTTTGGGATGACCAATGCCCCAGCCGCGTTCATGCATTTGATGAACAGTGTATTTCAGCCATATCTGGATTCATTCGTGATTGTTTTTATTGATGATATAGTGGTGTACTTGCATAGCCAGGAGGATCACGCACATCATTTGCGAGTGGTATTACAGAGATTTAGGGAGGAGAAGCTTTATACAAAGTTCTCGTGTGAGTTTTGGCTTGGGTCAGTGGCTTTCTTAGGACATGTGGTGTCTAGCAAGGGTATTTAGGTCAATCGGAAGAGCAAGAGGCGGTGCAGAGTTAGCCTAGACCGACCTCAGCCACATAGATTCGTAGTTTCCTTGGGTTGGCAGGGTATTATCGCCGATTTTTTCAGGGATTTTCCTCTATTGCATCGCCCTTGACCAAGTTTACTAAGAAGGGTTCTCCATTTGTGTGGTCAGATGAGTGCGGGGAGAGCTTTCAGAAGCTCAAGACAACTTTGACCATGGCTCCAGTGTTGGTGTTGCCATCAGCTTCAAGTTCTTACACTGTATATTGTGATGCTTTGAGAGTTGGGATCGGATGTGTGTTGATGCAGGAGGGTAGAGTTATTGCATATGCTTCTCGTCAGTTGAAGCACCACGAGAAAAACTACCCTGTACATGATTTGGAGTTGGCTGCTATAGTTCATGCTTTGAAGATTTGGAGGCACTACTTGTATGGTGTATCCTGTGAGGTATTCACCGATCATCGCAGTCTTCAACATCTATTCAAGCAAAAGGATCTTAATTTGAGGCAGCGGAGGTGGCTAGAGTTACTCAAGGATTATGACATTACCATTTTGTATGATGGTCGATGCGTTGAGCCGCAAGGCGGTTAGCATGGGGAGTTTGGCGTACATTCCAATTGGGGAGAGGCCCTTTGCAGTTGATGTTCAGGCTTTGGCCAATCGGATGGTGAGATTAGACATTTCAAAGCCTAGTCGGGTGTTGTCTTGTGTGATTTCTCGATCTTCCTTGTATGACCGCATCCGAGAGCGCCAGTATGATGATCCGCATTTGCTTGTCCTTAAGGACAGGGTTCAACATGATGATGCCAGGGATGTGACCATTGATAGTGATGGCGTGTTGAGGATACAGGGCTAGATTTGCGTGCCCAATATGGATGGGCTTCGGGATTTGATATTGGAGGAGGCCCACAGCTTGTGGTATTCCATCCATCTAGGTGCCACGAAGATGTATCAGGATTTGAGACAACACTATTGGTGGAGGAGGATGAAGAAGGATATAGTGGGGTTTGTAGCTCGGTGTCTCAACTGTCAGCATGTTAAGTACGAGCATCAGAGACCGGGCGGTGTACTTCAGCGGATGATTATTCCCGAGTAGAAGTGGGAGAGGATTACTATGGATTTTGTTAGTGGTCTCCCTTGGACTTTGAAGAAGTTCGATTCAATTTGGGTGATTATAGATCGGCTGACCAAGTTCACGCACTTCATTCCAGTATATACTACTTATTCTTCGGAGCGGCTGACAGGGAGCTTTATCCGGGAGATTGTCCGATTGCATGGGGTTCCAGTGTCTATTATACCAGATAGGGGTACTTAGTTTACTTCTCAGTTCTGGAGGACATTTCAGTGGGAGTTGGGCACGCAGGTAGAGTTGATCACAGCATTCCATCCTCAGACGGACGGGTAGTCCAAGCGTACTATCTAGATATTGGAGGACATGTTGCGTGCCTGTGTTATTGATTTTGGGGGTTCATGGGATGAGTTTTTGCTGCTTGCAGAGTTTGCCTACAACAACAGTTATCAATCGAGTTTGAGGCGTTGTATGGGAGGCGGTGTAGATCTCTTGTTGGATGGTTCGAGCCCGGCGAGGCTAGGTTATTGGGGACAGAGATGGTTCAGGATACCATAGAGAAGGTGAAGCTGATTCAGGAAAGGCTTCGTACAGCACAGTCGCATCAGAAGAGCTATGCGGACCGGAAGGTTCGGGATGTGTCCTATATGGTAGGTGAGAAGGTCTTACTGAAGGTTTCACCCATGAAGGGTGTTATGCGGCTTGGGAAGAAAGGGAAGCTGAGTCCGCGGTTCATTCGGCCTTTTGAGGTACTTAAGAGGATTGTGGAGGTGGCTTGTGAGCTTTCTTTGCCACCCAGCTTGTCAAGTGTGCATCCGGTATTTCATGTATCTATGCTCTGGAAGTATGTTGGGGACCCGTCTCATGTATTGGACTTCAACACTGTTCAGTTGGATGATGTTTTAACATATGATGTGGAGCCAGTGGCTATTTTGAGTCGTTAGGTTTGAAAGTTGAGATCAAAGGATATAGCCTCAGTAAAGGTGCAGTGGAGAGGTCGGCCCGTGGAGGAGGCTACTTGGGAGACAGAGCGGGAGATGCGGAGCAAATATTCTCACCTGTTTGAGGTTCCAGGTATATTTCTTGACCCGCTCGAGGACGAGCGTTTGTTTTAGTTGGGGAGGATGTGACGACCCGGCCCGTCGTCACATGAGTTACCTCCCCGTTTCCCCCATCTTATGTTTCTCTATTCTTCATTATCGGTGTTTGAGGTGGTCGAGTCGAATTGGATTGATTTTAGATGGAAATGAGACACTTAGTCTCTTTAAGGAAGGCTTGTTTTGGAAAAGTCAACCGGATGTTAACTATTGAGTTAGAGGTCTCGGATGTGATTTCCGGTGATTCGGTTAGCTTCGGGGGATGATTTTTGACTTAGGAGTGCGATCGGAATTTATTTTGGAGGTCCGGTGTAGAATTAAGCTTGAATTGGCGAAGTTAGAATTTTGGCAAATTCCGGTTGGTAGGTGAGATTTTGATCCAGGGGTCGGAATGGAACTCCGAGAGTTGCAGTAGCTTCGTTAGGTGATTTTGGATGTTTGTACAAAATTCCAGATCATTCGGAGGTGTTTTGGTCGGGTTTTTGATCAAATGTGCATTTCAGAAATTTTTAAGAAACTTAGGCACGAACCCGATGTAATTTGATGGTTTTGGTGTTAATTGTAGTGTTTTGATGATTGGAGCAAGTTTGAATGATGTTTTAGGATGGGTTGGCACTTTTGGTTGAGGTCCCGAGGGCCTCGGGGTGATTTCGGATGGCTAACATAATGAAATTTGAAGTTTAGAAATTGCAGGTTTTGGCAGCATCAGGTATTTCCGCATCTGCGGAAAAGAAACCGTAGATGCGGTTGCGCAGATGCGGGGGCAAAGGTCGCAGGTGCGAAAGGCTTAAGGTTAGGCATTTCTGCAGAAGCGGAAGAGTATCCCCATAGGCGAGTCCGCTTACCGCAGAAGTGGGTTTTGGACTTCAAATGAGGTTCCACAGAAGCGGAAGTCAAGCCGCAGAAGCGATCCCGCATAAGCGGAAGAGGGACTGCAGAAGCGAAAAAAGGCCTGGGCAGAAAGGTTTTAAAATAACATTTTCATCCGCGAGCTTGGGGTATTTTCCATCATTGTTGAGTAACTTTGAGAGTTTTTTACGAGGATTTAAGAGGGTTTTGATTGGGAATCGATTGGAGGTGAGTCCTATGGCCTAGAAACATCATTTTATTGAAGAATCAACCCTTAAATTCATGGGAATTTGATTTAAAATGGAAGAACTAGGCCTTGACTTTTTGAAATGAAAATTTGAGATTTGAGGGAGCATTTTATATCGGATTTTGGTAAATTTGATATGTATAGACTCGTGGTGAGATGAGAAATCTGGTGATGTGAATTTTATATTTTTTTGAGAAGTGGGCCCGGGGCTCGGGTTTTGCCAACTTCGTGATTTTTGATATTTTTCGAGTCTTTTCGATTGGATTGTATTCCCTTAGCCTATTGTAACGTATTCCTTGTGGTTTTGATCAGATTCGGCACTCGAGGAGGTTGATTTGAGAGGTAAGGGCAAAGCGAGCTAGGATTTCGGCTGGCTTGAGGTGAGTAATGGTTATAAATGATGTTCTACGGGTTTGAAACCCGGATTTGCACAACGTGGTGCTATGTTGAGATGAGACACACGCTGTATGATGAGCGTGTGATCTGTTACTGCTGGGGATTTGCACTCGGTCCATCCCGATTGATGACTCTATTGTATTTTTACTAAGACTTAATTAATATCATTATATTCTGGGCTAGTTGCCATGTTTGGGGACTTGTGCCGATCTGTAGAACCCTTAGGGGGCATTTGTACTGGTTGACCTCACTTTAGTAGTCGAAATCATACCCTCAGTCATATTCTTAACTGATAAACCATAATATGAACCGGCTTTAGAAAGCGAATAAATCCAAATGAGAATAATATGTGGGTTAGAAACCCTGACTTAGCTGAGTGTGCCCGAGAGGCCAAGTCTATATTGACTGAGGGGGGTTGAGGACCCCATAGTGATGGTATTTGATAATATATATATATATATATGTGTGTGTGTGTGTGTGTGTGTGTGTGTGTGTGTGGGGATCGGCCTGCACGCCGTAGCAGTTTACTGTACGGGTCGGGCTGCACGCCGCAGCGGTATAATTAAGCTACCGGTCATTGAGAGGATAAATGAGTTGTGTACTGATTCGAGGGATATTCACCTAATTTTTCTCATTTAGCTGTTGCTTAATGCACTTACTATTTTTATATAGAACTGCGTAGTGTTTTTACGAGTTTTCTTATCGTCAGTCGTTATTTATTGCTATTACTCACTGAGTCGGAGTACTCACATTACTCCCTGCACCATGTGTGCAGATACAGGTATTCTGGAGGCATAGTTGAGCTTTCTGCTTCTGTTCAGATTATCACCAGAGTCATCGAGGTAGCTGCATGGCGTCCGCAGGACCCGATTTCTTCCCTTATCCCTTTTATTTCCGCAGTCTAGACTATCCTATGTATAGGTAGCTACTCAGTTACATTTAGAGGCTCTTGACTCGTGACACCAGATCGGTGGGATTATAGTGTTATATTCTTGGTTTTTCGCATTGTTTAACTGTTATTTTGGATTATAATCATATTAATTTGGTAATTTAACTCTATTAATTGGTACTGAGCTCCATACGAGGGTTGAGAGTGATGTATTGGTCGGGCTTGCCTGGCATTGTGTTGGGCGCTATCACGACTGGGATTGGGGTCGTGACAGGTCGGCTCTTAGCCTATTTTTATTTACCTTAGCAATGAATGTACTGTCGCGAGACATCCATGGGGAGGTGCCTTGGTGCATGCTATTTGTTAATGATATAGTGTTGATTGACGAGACGCGAAACGGAGTTAACGCGAGGTTGGAGGTTTGGAGATATACCTTAGAGTCTAAATGTTTCTAATTAAGTAGAACCAAAACAGAATACTTGAAGTGCAAATTCAATTATGTGACCCATAAAGCAGACGTAGAGGTAAAGCTTGATGGTGAAGTTATCCCCAAGAGAGCGAGTTTTAAGTATCATGGGTCTATTATCCAAGGTAACAAGGAGATTGACGAAATGTCGCACATCGCATTAGAGCGGGTTGGATGAAGTGGATGCTCGCTTTCGGGTTTTATATGACAAGAATGTGCCGCCAAGACTTAGGGGTAAGTTTTATAGAGTGGTAATTCAATTGGCTATGTTGTATGGGGCTGAGTGTTGGCCAGTTAAGAACTCCTACGTACAGAAGATGAAAGTAACAGAGATGAGGATGTTACGATGGATGTGTGGGTGTACCAGATCACGAATGAAGTTATCTAAGACAGAGTGGGAGTAGCCTCCGTGGAGGATAAGATACGGGAGTCGAGGCTGTGATGGTTCGGACATGTTAAGAGAAGAAACATTGATGGTCCTGTTAAGAGGTGTGAGAGGTTGGCCATGGCGAGTTTGAGAAGAGGTTGAGGTAGACCTAAGAAGTACTGGGGAGGGTTGATTAGACAGGACATGACGCTGATTCAGCTTACTAAGGACATGACTCATGATAGGAGGATGTGAAGATCAAGGATTAAGGTAGAAGGTTAGTGGGTAGTTTTTAGTTGCTCAGCTATAGTCTTAGTAGCACGCATGTCCCTTCATATTCTTTGAATTTTATTACGGTATGTGATTTTGTTCGCTTCAGGTATTGTATTCTCTATTGCTACTATTTGGTACTACTTATTCTGTTGTCTTTTTTTTCTTTTCTCTTCCTTCTTTCTTCCTTTCTTGCTTTTCTATTTTTCTTATTAACCTTCCTGACCCGAGGGTCTATTGGAAACAGCCTCTCTACCTGTTAGGTTGGGGTAAGGTCTGCGTACAGACTACCTCCTCATATCCCACCTGGTGGGAACGTACTGAGTTTATTATTGTTGTTTGAGAAAGTGATTCATTCAAGGACTAAAATAAGAGCCTGATTGGAAAGCCACCTTGGAAATGAATTTGGGTGTAACTCGGTGTAATTATACAGTTTGGTATGTTTGTTTGGTCAAGTAATTATTTGGTCAACATGGAATCAGCTATAATTGGAGGGGTGTAATTGCACTCTCCAATTCTCAAGGGGGAGGTGGGAATTTGTGGTAATTATACTATATAATTATAAAGTTGCTTTGATAATTATTTAATTTAAAATTTAATCTAACTATATAATTACACTTGTGCAACCAAACAGTAAACTTATAATTACACTGTGACAACTAAATAGGTCGAGGAAAAAAAATAAAAAGATCGTCTATAATTACTACCCTAATTATACAACTGTATAATTACTACCCTAATAATTATACCAATTCTAATTTTCTGGTGGCTTTTCTCAAATACCCTAAATGTAAACCAAACGAACCAATCAAAAGCATAGGTAAATTTAAGTTACATTATTAGTCCAAATCATTTAGTCAAAAAGTAGATTACAAAAAAGTACTAATTGGTTTCAAAAAAGGATATAATACTTTATGTTTTATTTTTTTCAAATGGTTTATAGGAAGTAGCATTAATGTCTAACTAGAAAATACTAACTGTTGAACTATTGAAATTCGATCGAACTCGCGTATTAATTGAGGTTTGAATTGTGGCTTCTTAGCTAATGATTTGTTCCTTAGATATGGGTTATCCTTTTAGCAACTCAATTCTGTAGCTAATAAAGTTTAAATGAACTAAATGATGACATAGTTTATCAACTCGACATATTGTAATTTGTCCAATTTAATTTGGTCAACTCATCCATATGACCCCAAATTAAAATACAACCACTCTGGAGGAAACAAAAAAATAAAATTAAAAGAGAAAGTTCTTAAAAAGAAAGTCTACAATAACATTGCATGGCAATGGAAAAGAAAAAGTGGAATATTAACACGTATATCTGTTGACTAAATATTACTCCATCAATTATGTGTCCAAGTATATATTTAAAAGTTTACATTTTTTCCTGATCATAGACTCATAGCTAATTAAACTACAGAATACAGGTAATACAAAATCAAAACATATACTAATTACTCTATAAATATAAATCTCTTACATTGTTTATTTGTTTAGTTGTCTACCCTTTAATTAATTTCTAAAACAAAATAGTGGGACCAAAATCCAAAATCAAATCAAGATCTTATCCCTTCATACGCTCCACCTTCTTTTTAATTCCATTGCATGGTCCGCAGCTTTAATTTGCCTTTTGAATCAACTCAGATAAACCCTTATTTAAAAGCTCTAAAAAGTAGTAGTAGTAGTAAATTAAAGCTACGTACCCTTGTCTTTATCTTCATCCACTTTCCTTTTTGCCCTTTGCTTTTCTCTCTTTTTCCTTATTCAGTACTGTCAATATATTTCACCAAAACAATAAGTCATCTATCTCTTTAACTCCCTCTTTCATACTTTCCAAAGCTCCCGTAAGCGAAGATAGCCCGTGCACTAAGCTTCCGTCATGTGCAGGATTTGAAAAGAGTCGGACCACAAGAATGTATTGTACGCAGCTTTACATTATATTTTACAAAAAGATTGTTTTCACGGCTCAAATCCGTAACCAAAATTCCTTTTATTTCTGGTCCCACCCTTTCTTTTTTTCTTGTCCTTTTGTGGTAGTATTTACAGAAAGCTATATGTCTAGGTAAAGGAATATTGAGGATATTCATATTCATGCATTGCACATTCATGATCTAGTCATCAAAGTAAAATGAAGTTAGTGGCTGGTGGGGTACTTATCAGTGTGCTGGAAAGAAAAGTGGTGAAGAATCTCTTTGTAATTTCCTATCAGAAATTCTTACTTTGCTCATCTTGTCTTCGCACCAATGCAATTGTTCCTCATTCACTTCACTCATTCTCAATAACCTTGACACCAGTTTTAGGTCTATTAAAGACATTAATATATCCATCTCTTCCTCTTCTCTTAGCCTTCTTTTATTCCTCATGCATTTCCCTGATCGTTGTAGATCTTTCACCTTTGATTTTTTCTGCGCGATATATTTTCAACAATTGATACTTATTACATATGCAGGGTTTAACTTTCATATACCGATAGTGTAAAATGATTTTACATGGAAAGTCTTAAAAGTCAACTTTTGGTAACATGATACCTCTCTGTTCCAATTTATGTGAACATGTTTGACTGGCCATGGGGTTCAAGAAAAAATAAAGATTTTTGGAATTTGTGGTTCTAAATAAGTCAAAAAGGAGCCCAGAGTATTTGTGTGGCTATAAAAGTTTTTCATTAAAAGTAGAATTGTAGTTTAAACTAAATGGTTACCAAATTTAGAAAGAGATCATTCTTTTTGGAATGGACAAAAGAAAAAAAAATAAGTTCACGCAAACCAGGAGTAACAAGTATGCATTATTTAACCTTCAAAACATGGTAAATGACTGTTGAAACCTATAAAACTAAACAAGCATTGTAAATTGTTTTTACACTATCAGAGATGACAGTATTCAAAATATAAAAATAAATTTCAATATTATATATACCGTCGATGTAATATAATTTTACACAAGGTTTACCTTTAGCTGTTGTAGCATGTATGATATCTTATTTTCAAGATTATAAAACTCACATTTTAAAGTAATTTATTTTAGAATTTTTGGCTAACCTCATAGTGTAAAAAGTTATTTATATTGAAAGAATTTTTTAACTTAAACTCGAGTACACATAGTTGTGAAATTCAAAGATAGCTATGTGAGAAAAGAAAAATTATGACAAAAAATAGTGTTTAATACTTGCCTTTTTGTTGATTTTCTTTAATAAGAGGAGGAGAGTTGCATCAGCTGAACCTCTTCTTTTTCTTTTAAAGAAAGCTGCCATTAATATTTGGCAACGATTCTCCTTGTCTGCCTTGAGAAAATTCATAAATGTTTTGATTGCTTCTTTCATTATCTGGAGAAATGAATCTGAAGATATTCTTGAACAATAATCTTCTTGACCTTTATCCTCCTCCGAATCTAATCAAAATATTAAATAAAGTAAGGAATATGATTATGTCTCTAGATTGTTGACAGGATCTATTAAGAAATATAAGTATCTAATTAAGGATTCACACTGTATATTCCATCTCATATATAGGAATAACCAATAAATTATTTCTCTAATTCAACTTTAGAAACCAAATAATTATTGCCTAAACTTATATTCTCAATGCTAATTTTAATAAAGCTCCAGGTCATCAAAATCTTTAACAAAAGGTAAATTTGGTCAAAATATCATGGTACATCCTTGTGTGGGGACTTTCCTAGTCATCAAAATATCCAAAGGTCACACGTCCTTTTCAAAATTCCTACACTACACAGTGTAAAATTCTTTTACAGTAAAAGCGAAAAGTTAATATGTGGTTCCATTTAATTCTATAATTATAAACGAGTTTAAATTCTAGATACCGATCACAATGTAAAATTCCTTTACAGTAACAGATTAGTAACAATATATACTCATGAAAACGGGACTATTAACCTGAAAAAAGAGCAGGTAGCCTTTGTATACCCTAGCTAGAGATGGCAAAATGGTCAAAAGAAAAAAGTTATTCACCCATATTATCCATAAAAAGATAGACTGAATAATGAACCATTTAAAAACATGTTGAATTTGGATAAAGAACCATGTATAACTAATGTGTTTAACTTTTACATTTGTAAAGTTTTAAATTGGAGTTCCACAGGTTTGGAAAACTGTGAATTCTCTCATAATGATCATATTTGCCAGATAAACCCGTTTTTTATCCGTCTCAAATATGGGGTCGGTTCGGATAATTTATCCGTTTATAGAATTTCGTATATATACTCAATCTCATATTAATTATTTGTCATGACATGCCCCTTAAAAAAAATTAGAATGGAATTTTGACTACTTTACCTTTATTCATGTCTTAATATTTAATTTTTCTTCATTGGTATTTGAACAAAGTTATCCAAAATTGAGGTTTTTGTGGTCTTCAAAGATAATTATTATTAAGGGTAAATAATTTCTAAAGTGACAAATAATTTGAGACAATTATTTTTAGTAGCCACGACGGATATATAATAGGTGATGGAGGGAGTAATTAATTAAAAGCTACAAGAACATATATAACATATTATTAATTAATTACCTCGATATTCTGGGACTTGAAGCAACTTAGGAGCAAAGCCTCTCATCTTAGCATAAATCTCTGGTCTCCTCCCATGTTCATAGGGTTCATTCTCAACATATCTTTGTAAAAGAACTTGAAACTGTTGAAATTGCTGAGCAGCATAAGCAGGACAACCTGGGTCTGATGATTCCTTATTACGTGAAGCTCTTATACGTTGGAAATATTTGTAGTTCCAACTCAGAGCTTCCCATGCTAAGCATACCTGAGCTACATAAGCTGCCTCCAGTTCTTGAAATGGATTATTATGCTGTCGATAATCTGAAGATTTCTTGTTCTTTGTTGACAACTTGTGAACAATCCTATCTGATATTGATCTTGGACATGCTTGAATTGATCTTAGTGATTCTGAAAATGAGTTGGTTACTTCAATATTAGTCAAAAAAGAAAAAAGAGAAAAAAGAAATTAAATCCTGGTAAATAAAAGAAAATGAGGGTTCATTTCATATATAATTTCTGAATATTATCCACTATAACGATAAAGTCACAGAATTATTTTTTATTAAAGTAATTAAATTATGTGTGAATTGTTGAAAATTAAATAACTAGAAGGTTATTAATTGGTTAGTCCCGGATTATGACATGTCATGTGCCACATCAGCACTTTGTCATTTTTTAAAATTCCATATTGATAAATTAAGAGATGGAAATAATTTCAAAGTGTACAAATTTTGCCTACATATTTTAAACGTAACGCAATTGAAAAAGATCATTTAAATGATACCAAAAAGAAGAACGATTGCTGTATAGAAGTCGTTCATCTCTATAAAAATCAAATCCAGCCCTTTAATTTGTCTTTCCATGGTTAGTGTCATGCATGTCATAATTCAGCGGCAAAAAATTGATATTTTCCTGTCATTTGTATTTTTTTTAACGAATTTACACTATAATGTAGTTATTTTCACGCGACAAAAAGTAGTTTCATAATTAGGTTAAGTTCAGTGGCCATAGTGAAATTAATCCAGAAAGTGATGAAAGTAAAAAATTACCTGTTTCATGTAGCTTTTGGGCACTGATTCTATCAAAAAACAGCATTTCCTCATCATATTTTTGGAAGATTGTATATGACTCCCATTTAGGGCAACTTCTCCTTGAAGAAGAAGAAAATGGATCTTCAGTTGTTGAGTCTTTAATGGAGCTTCTCCATTCAGTGGAGCTCTTAGAAGTAGAACCAACAGTACAAGAATCTCCAAATATTTCATGCTCTTCTTCCTTTTCTTGTAATTGCAACAGTTTCTTGCTCTCTACCTTTGATATTAATCGTGCATTAACAAATATATTTTCCTCTTGACACAAATTATTTTCCATCACTTTCTTGTCTTTATTGATTTCCCTGTAACAGTTTCCTGTAACATCAAAATAATCAAGAAAATCATATGCGTAATTAGCCAAGAAGCTTGAAATATTCATCATTACTAACATAACAAGTCTTATTAACTAAAACAACAACAATAAACCCTAATGTAATCTCATAAACGGGGTCTCATGAGGAGGGCAGTAAATATGTAGCCTTTCTACCTTGTAGTAAAAATATTATTTCTGATCAAAAGCGGACCTATTCTATAAATAGATGGGTCGCTGACACCCGTAAAATTCAACAAAAATAATTCTATGTATATGTCTTTAGAAAATAGTAATGGGCACCCTATATACAAAAAACAGATTTCGGTTGCATCCAAAAGTACACTCGCGAACCTTCAAATTTTGGATTGGTCGCTATTTTCGATAGACCCTCGACTCAAAGCAAGCATGCATAATCACAACAATTAGAAAGAAGAAATACAACGTATCAGAGAAAAAATAACAACAACAAAATAGTAGAAAAACCATAACACAAACAATATCGGGTATAACAAGTTTATTAAGGTTTATAAGATTTAATACCATGATTATTGATGTTGTTATCGATCAAGTCTAGTCCATTATTTGTGTTCAAGTCCTTGGGAAGAGATGAGGTGGGGCCAACTTGGGTGATTTCAGAATAACAACAAGAATCAGAATCATCTCTTCTTGGAATCTTTTCTTTAACTTCCACTTCATCATCAGTGTGAATAGATTCTGAATCCACTGAGCTATAAATAGACTCTTCTTCAGTAATACTACACGTTTCCTCTGTTTCTTTCTCAAAATCAGGAAATTGATCATTTTCATGAGATCCACAACTTATGTCTGCTACAAAATGATTTTCCTCCACTGATTGATGAGCATTATTATGGTAATATTCATTTTCTTCCTCCATTTCTTCATCATCAGAAAATTCAGCAAATTCGTATCCATCTTCATTCCTACAAAAATAAAAACGCAATTTTTTTTAGTCAAAATGTAAGCCAAAACTCTTTTCGAGTCGTGGAATTAGCTACTGATGTTCGCATCAAGGTAGATTGTCTTCTATGGATCCTACGTGAGCACATGATGCTTTGTATATCGGACTGACTAAGAATTAAACATGAGGAGGAAAGGAAAAATGAGAAATACCTCCAAAAAAATGGATTTCCACCAAGGAAATAGAAGAATTTAGCAAGTAAAATGGAAGTGAAGTAGGAGAAGAGTAAGAAAAGAAGAAAAGAGCTAGAGAAATTGTAGAACAAACTAGCAATTGTTTCTTCTGAACATTGCATTTTTTTTTTCTTCTATATGGTTGAAGCTGCTAAGGTTTTTGAATCTTTATGGATTTTGCACAAAGCAAAGCAAAGTAGCACTAAATAAAAAGGTGTAAACTTTAATTGCTTTTTAAAATTCTTTGTTTGTCAAGCTGGTCTATTGCTTTTCTTATGGAGTTTACTTAAATATCCTTGTGTTTAAGACTGATGTTTTTTTTTTTTTGGGTGTCAAATACGCGTAATTAACTTTATTTAGGTGATTGTAATATGTACACCACTTTATCAAATATTGCATACAACATTTTCCCTACCAAAATACAAAAGAAAAGTAGCTCATCATCCCAATTTTCGAATATTTTGATCTGATTGTCGGGATGGTAATTCAATCCCTCATGTGTTAAACTCAGTCCATCTTAACCTAGTCCATCTCAATTTATTTAAAATTGAGCTAATTTTGTTGCGTAAATTGATCTACGAGTAACTTTTCTCAAATATCTTAAAGATAATTCATTTTTGATTAATATGTTATGTATAACCATAACAAAAAAAGATCTTATTTGATAACTTAACAATTCATAAGAAAACAACACACATTAATTAAAGTTTGATCAGAGTTGGGCGGGTTGGACTATGACCCAAATTTTAGTTCATCTTGACCCAATTCATCTCATCCTAAATAACTTTTGACGGGTCGTTGACTCGCTCATTTATTGACTCAGGCCATTTTAACCTGTCCAAAATAAGTCAAGCCGTCCATTTGACACCCCTTAGTTATGCCCTATTTCTTTGAATTTAACTTATTTATATTAAGCAATGTATGGAATTTTTACGCTATACATGAAAACTTATATAGCAGGTTGTTCTGTCTTATTTTTTAGGTAATTAGCTCCACATATTATGAAGAGAACAGTTTTATATGATATCCTGTATCACATATTTCTTTTAGTAGCATACTTTATTAGAAAGCTGCGTTAAGATGAACCTATTGTTTATTTATTTATTTATTTTTTTTTTCTTTTGAAAAAACACGAGAAGAAAAGCTACAAAGATTCTGTAAATTGGATGATGGAGAATTAAATAGGTGACGTCTTGACTAGCTTCCAAGAAAATCTTTAAAGTAGGCAGCTTTACATGACATATTTTTTTTCCGCATAGAAATACACGAGGCTTATGTTTTTGGCTCATATTTAATAATTAAAAGTAGAAATTAAATTTGACAGATGAAAAGAATAGCAATGAGCCATCCCAACATAATAATAAAACACAATAAAAACAAAAATAAAAAGAAGAGACCAGACCAAGCCACACGCACCTAAAAGACCATCTGACTTGCTTTTTACAAAAGAAATGTTAGAATACCTGGCTGCTGGCAGACCAAAAAAATGCTAAACATTTTAAAGCATGAAAATTTAAATAAAAATTATGGATTCTAATTATGATTAGGTAGGTACTTGTTTGATTCCGGGATGACATGGCCGTTCTTAATTCAAAAGATACATTGTAGCAATTAATTTCATTTGAACTAAACAGTTTGCTTAAAATTATTTTTTAGCTGATTTGATAGTGTAAGATTTTGTTTTCCTAAAAGTTAAATTCGATAAAAGAAAATAAAATTAAGCAGAGCGTCCAGATTTATTATTCTTTGCATCTTATAATGGGAAAGAGGCCTGGACAATAGGTAAAGGGGGTGTTTTTGTCATTTTAACTTGTCATAATATATACGTAATATATTTTTTCGCTTACTCTGTTCTAGACTTCAACTTTATTTATTATTATGGGCCTCTCTCTTTAACTTGGCCTCTAAGATATATGCTTAAACTACTCAGATTTATATAACGAGTCAATGTTGATAAACTCACGTTCTTTTACAAATATTTGTAAGTGGTAACATCAGATTGAGGTTACGGAAAGTTGATTCTATAGGTGGAGAATATCCGATAAGATTGATAATAAAAGGAAAAGAGAGGAAGTACATATGATAAACGCAAGTTTTATCTTGGACTTCAATTAAATGTAGGGTGTAAATTTAGCCTAATATAATATGAAAAAATTTCACTTTATATATATTAATTCTAAATTATTTATTTATTAATGGCCAGGCATAAATTTTTTTTTTTACTCATGCGGCCCAAATTATTTATCCGGCTCATGCATTAGCTTATTCCCCTCCTTTAATGCCCCAGTTTATTTTACCCAACCATTTCTTTCATTTCAAAAAAATCCCCATAGCCAAACCATGAGAAATCATATGTCACGTGGTAGTTACTGTTGACTTGTGAATTTTCTTCAGATTTTATTTCTATCTTCAATATTATTGTACATAAGTTTCACTCCAAAATCCTCTTTCTATATTAGTATGTTTTAGGTTTTTATTTGTATTTCTGAACTCATGTGTTGTTGCAGTTATATATTAAGTTTCTCAGCTCTGATTTTTGTGTGTGTGAAGATCCACCATTGATGAGCTTAAAGCTCCTGTATTTAAAATTTTATTTTGAAGATTTATTGTTTGATTCGATGTGAGTGCTATAAAATATTAATTATAGTACCTTCAAGTAAGCTTTCCAGATCTGAATTTTTATGTGTACTTGAATATTCACCATTGTTGGGCTTGAAGCTCTTGAATTTAAAATTTTTATTTTGAAGATTTCTTGTTTGATTCAAATTGGGTGTTGTTAAATATTGCTTATAGTACCTTCTGAAAGTTCATACTGAAATTTGATAGCATTTGGAGCTGATTTGAGGTGATTGAGATCAAAATTTTTAGCTGAAAATCTAAGAAGAACACATTTACCCAATAGTATACCGCTACGGTATATAATATATTGTAGAAGTATATAGCTATACCGCAACAGTATACTATTATAGTTTACAATATACTGCAACAGTATATTGTAATAATTGAAAAAGAACACAGTTACCTAACAATATACCGCTACAGTATACAATATACTATAGGAGTATATAGTTATACTGCAACAATATACTATTATATTATACAATATATTATTATAGTATACTATAATAATATGCAATATACTGTAACAGTATGTTGTAATAGTATACAATATACCATAATAGTATACTTATTACCCATAAATTCACTCGTCTTTTCCCTTTTAATTTATTTTAAGCTTTCACTCAGCGTGAGGGACAAATTGAAAATGCAAATCGTTTTTTTGTTTTGATTATTCTATGACTTGAATTCCAAGACTTCCGACTTCTGCAAAACTATAATCTGCCATTGGAGGACCTTGAAGCTTTGAAACTCATTAAATTGGGTTTGTTGAGTTTGTGGTTATTTTGAAACTCAAAACAAGAAAAAAAAAGTGTTAACTCTTTGCGTACAATTGTATACCCTGTTGGTATAGTTATATACTATATTGGTATCATATGTTAGTTAATATTTTTTGATTGTATTCGCTACATTTAATTGGTACACAATTTGATTTTTCTTATGTAATAGTATAAAAAAAATAAAAATAAAAAATAGTGAAAACAGTAAATGAAATTAGATTATGAAGAGAAAAAAATATAAAAAATGAAGTTAAATGAAATTAGAAAAGGAAAAAAGAAGAAAAGGAGAAAAGAAAAAAAAGGAAAAAAAGAAAGAAAAGAAGCATAGAATAAAAAAGAGTTGGAGAATAAAGAAAAAAATTCCCACAAAAACTAATATTGGTAGGAAATGTAATTAGTTTGATAGGTAGAAAAATAAATGGGTACGCAAGGGTAAATAGTTTTATTTTTGTGGGTAACTGTGTCATTCTCCCAATATGATATTTCTCTTAGTCCACTCAAAAAGTTTGAGCGAATTGACCCGATTAACCACCCACTCAATCGCTTAAACTAAAAATAGTCGTTGGAGGTATAATTTATGTTTAATATGTCTGTAATCGGGTATAATTGCAGACATGTAATTTTTGAATCTTTCCAAGAATTTATACTTTTTAGTGTTAAATATTTAGTTTAGGTCTAATATCGCTACTTTAACTAATTTTGAATATTTTACTTTATTTTATCATAAAAATAAAAATTACAAAAACATTTTTTATCTTTAGTTTAAAGTCAATTAATATATTTATATTTATAATATTATAACATTTGAAAATACAAAAAATAGTTTCACTTTTAGTATTTAGTTTTTATATTAGTTTATTTTAATTAAGAGTGATTTTACACTTTATAGATACATTGTATTATTTGGTCTTCTTAGCCTAAATTCAAACCCAAAAGACATGGTCCAACCCAATTACCTTGGACCAATTCAGACCTTATGTAATGACCCGATCGATCGTTTTTAGAATTCACGCCCCAATCCCCTATTAACTGCTTTTCCTAAGTCTATTTATGCTAATTTGGATTGCCGGGATGTTCGGTTTTGAACTTCGGAGAGTTTTGGGATACTTAGTCCCTAAATGAGAGCTTAAGTGTTGAAAAGTAGTCCGTAGTCGGAGCAGTGCGAAGACGGCCTCGGAATGCAAATCTGATGGTTTCGTTAGCTCCGTTAGGTGATTTCGGGGTTGGGAGCGTGTTCGAAATGTGTTTTGGAAGTCCGTAGCTGATTTAGGCTTGAAATGCCGAAGTCTGAATTTTTGAAGTTTCCGGTTCGATAGTGAGATTTTGATCCGAGGGTCGGAATAGAATTTCGGAAGTTGCAGTAGCTCCGTCATGTCATTTGGGATGTGTCTGCAAAATTTGGCATCATTCCGAGTTGAATTGATAGGTTTGGACACGAGTTTAGATATTTGAAGATTTGGAAGTTCATAAGCTGGATTTTTGGTTTGATTCGTCGTTTCGATATTGTTTTATGTAATTTGAAACTTCGAGCGAGTCCGTGTTAGGTTATATGACTTGTGTGTGTTATTAGACAGGGTTCCGGGGGGCCTCGGGTGTGTTTCGGATGGGCTACGGGTCGTTTCCCCTTGTTTTTAAACTGCTGTTGCTGCTTTTGGTACTCCTTCTTCGCGTTCGCGATCTGGCCATCGCGTTCGCGAAGGCTTATCTTGGCCACCTGGAAAATCCTTCTACGCGTTCGCGTTTAGAACCTCGCGTTCGCGAAGCTCTGCCTCTCCCTTCACCGTGTTCGCATCCACCCTACCGTGTTCGCGTAGTTATGATGTCTCATCATTTGCGTTCGCACACTGCTTCACGCGTTCGCGAAGGGCAGTCCTTGGGCCTCCAGACTTTTCTTCTTCGCGTTCGCGGACGCATTGTCGCGTTCACGATGAGTAACGAAACCCTTTCACTTTTTCTTCTCCGCGAACGCGATGCTTCTTCCGCGTTCACGATGACCAATTAGCTCGGCAGACAAATTAAATTCTAATTTCGAGGGTTTCACCATTTTTATCACATTTTGACTTCTAGAGCTCGGTCCTTGGAGATTTTTGAAGGGATTTTCACCTGGGCTACTTGGGTAAGTAATTCTCACTCGATTTAGACCAATTTCCATGAATCTCCTCTTAATTTCATCCTTTAATTTCATATTTCTAATGAAAAATGGGTAGAACTTCATAGACCTAATTATTGGGTTTTGATGGAGTGTTTGACCTCCGATTAGAGATATTTTTATATTGTTAGACTCGTGAGAGTACGAAGGTTCTGAAAATATTAAATTCATCCAGTTTCGAGATGTTGGTCTGAGGGGCATTTTGGTTATTTTACCTAATTTTACGCTTAAGCTTTGAATTAAATAGTAGAATCATTTGCTTGAGATGTTATTTTCAACGTGTGATTTAATTGAATACATTTGGGCCATTTGGAGTCGAGTACTCGTGGCAAGGGCGTGGTTGCTAGTTGATTTTAGCCGGTTTGAGGTAAGTATCTTGGCTGACCTTGTGTGGGGGACTTCTCCTTAGGATTTGAGTCTTCTATGTTGATTGTATTCCTTGCACGCGAGGTGGCGAGTGTGTTCTCGGATTTATTTGTGGTAAATTGATCCTTTTAGGCTCTTAGACCCTTATCATCACTGAGTATGAATTTGTTCTCAATATAATTGAGTTCCATGCTATTAGTTTCACCTCTACATGTCTTACTTGGAACTTATTTGCCCCTTTTGGTGTATATTTGCTGCCAAATTGATTTATACCTGTCTAACTTTGGAAGTTTACCCTTCTATAGTCATAGTATCATTCCTAATTGCTTGTCTTAATTGGAAAGAAGTTAGATATCCTAGGTTTAGTTGATATTTCCTTAATTATAATTATTTGATTCATGTTAACTTTTTTATTGTCTGGACACTTCTTGATTGTAATTTCCTCTGTGACGTCGTGCAAATATGTTACATGTCCAATTATTGTGGTCACCGGTGTAGCTATCACACACTTATTATGTCTTGTTATTTGTTGAGGTTATCATTTCTATTATGGATTCCCTTGCCGGGATGTTATTGTTTCTATTGTGGATTCCCTTGCTGGGACGTTATTGTCTTCTATTGTTAACTCCCTTGCCGGAATGTTGTTGTTCTATTATTTGGGCGAGAAAGAGTGATAAGGCACGAAGGGTGATGCCGTGTACCTGTACATTTATGTTGATTGGGCTGTAATGTGGGATACCAAGAGATCCCCAGCACTTATATTGAGGATACCAATAGATCCTCGGGATACAAAAAGATCCCCAGCAAATATATTGAGGATACCAAGAGATCCCCAGCACACATATTGATGATACCAAGAGATCCCTAGCACACGTATTTATGTTTGGGACTACAGGACGATATCCTGGGAGATCCCCTGTTAAACTCATTTTGTTCTGAGCTGATGTTTTTGTTGATTCTATCCGTGTACAAACATTTTGGGTGCTTACCGTTCCATTTCTTATACTTACTAGTTGGGGGAGTTCTTGTTAAACACACTTGCACAAGCATACACGTAGTTGGGTTCTCCCCATTAGGGGTGAATACCTTCTGATTTTGCTAAGGGTGGAGATACGCCCTCGTTATCCATTATATATATATATATGAGATTGGCCCTAGTTATCCAGTTAGTTGTCAGCATGATCGTGAGATTGATGCGGCACAGGATGCCAAGTGTTAGATTTCAGATGCTAGGCTTTCGTGAGTTATGATTCATCCGAGGCTTGGTGAAATTGTAGTAAGAGTTGAATAAAACCTTATGTGAACATCATTGGAGTATATGAGTTGTTGACTAGCTGCCCTTGCTATGTCTTGACCTTAGGATTTGGATTGTGATTCTGTCGTCATTTTGTATCATCATTTATTATATTCTCGTTGTTACTTGTTGCCTTTCCCTTTATTATTATCTGTAGAATTTTTTACTATCCATGCAGACTTTACATATTTATATATCGTTTCCTTATTTATCATGATTATATTATTTATTGACCGGAAGGTGCCTGGACTTTCCCTCGTCGCTACTCCACTGAGGTTAGTCTTGATACTTACTAGACTCCGCCGTGGTGTGATCATGAAACTCTTCTGCACATTTTTGTTGTGTAAATACAGGTACTCCCGTTCAGTTCTGCTAGCCTTGGAAGGTGGCGTATCGGTAGAGACTTCAAGGTATATCTGCTACATCCGCAGACCGAGGAGTCCCTTTCCAGCTTTCTATAATAAGTATAGTTCTTCCATTATTTCTCTTTTGTATAGATATTCTTGAGTCAGAGCCTCTTGTGTATCCCTTAGCTTATGATTTGTGAGTTTTCGGGTTTTGGGAATGTTGTTAGCTTCGAGAATTGTTATGGTATGTGTCGAGCGGCACCTTAAACACCATTTTATTTTACTAGTCCAGTTTTATTTACTTTCTTCCGCAATTATAGTTTATCTTCCGCATTGTTAGGCTTACATAGTCATAGGGACTAGGTGCCATCACGACATGTTCATGGGGGGGGGGGGTGAACTGGGTCGTGACAAGTTGGTATCAGAGCTCTAGGTTCATAGGAGTCACAGATCACAAGCCAGTTTATTAGAGTCTCGTGGATAAGTATGGAGACGTCTGTACTTATATGCGAGAGGCTATGTAACCGTTAGGAAAATTCCACTTCATTTGATTTCCCTGTCATGCGAGATTTTGACATCCACAATCCTAAATCTCTGTCTTCTACTCTCTCGCAGATGGTGAGGACACGTACTACCCGAGGTGATCAGGCACCCGTGCCCCTTGCTGCAGCCGTCGGAGGTCGGGGCCGGGGTAGAGTCCGAGGACGTGCATATGGTGCAGCGAGAGCACCTGCGCGAGAGACTGCCGAGGTACTACTAGTAGATCCTGCCGGAGTCCAGTCACCTGACTCGCCTATAGCTACTACTACTCCAGCCATTTAGGAGGCTTTGGTACAGTTCATGAGTATGTACACCACTTTGACTCAGGCAGGATTGCTTCCCCTTGCTGCAGCCACATCCCAGGCTGGGGGAGGAGCACAGACTCCTACCGCCTGCACTCCTAAGTAGCGAGCGCATGTTGAGCAGGTCCTTGAGATTATCCTTGCACCGCCTGCAGCACCAGTTCCGCCCGAGGGCATGTCAGCGGCTTCTGAGTAGGAGCATATGAGACTTGAGAACTTTAAGAGGTATAAGCCTCCTGAGTTCAGTGGTTTAGCATCGGAGGATGCCCTGGAATACCTTGATGAGTGTTATCACATTCTCCGTACTATGGGTATCTCTGGATCGAGCGGGGTTTCTTTCACTACTTTCAAGCTTCGAGGAGCCGCCTATTACTGGTGGCTCACTTATTAGTTAGACAGCCCAGACGAGGCAGCTTCACCGACTTGGACCCAGTTTTCTTATATGTTTCTGCGAGAGTGTTCCTCAAAGCCTCAGGGATGCATGACGCGCGGAGTTTTAGCATTTGCGCCAGGGTGCTATGACAGTCTCGGAGTATGTTGTCCGATACACCAGTTTGGCTAGACATGCCTCAGCCTTGATTTTTACTGATCGCGAAGAGGTTCGCCAGTTTATTAAGGGGCTTATTCCTAGCATCAGGTCCAATATGGCCCGTGAATTGGAGATGGATATTCCGTATCAGCAGGTGGTGAGCATTGCTAGGAAGATAGAGGGTGTGCACGCTAGAGAGAGAGAGAGGGCAGGCAGGGTCGTGAGAGAGAGAACAGACGAGTCACGAGAGAGAGTTTGAGGAGGCGAGGAGGCCTCGTAGACCAGTGAGATATACTGGTCCTTATTTTAGAGGCAGGATGCGTCATGGTAGAGGTTTTGCTGTTCAACCAGTTCAGTTCACGCTTCAGACTAGGCATGGTGATTCAGGTGTTCAGGGGTCTCGCAGTACCCGTACCGCACAGTTCCCACCGCCTCGTCAGTAGAGAGGGTGCTTTGAGTGTAGAGATACTAGCCACATGGTGAGAGATTGTCCCAAACTCCGGATCGATGTGTCATAGTGAGGTATTCAGGTAAGTAGAGGGCTCCTAAGAGGGGGAGGCCTGACTCGTTGATGTGTTTCATATAGTAGGTTTGAGGCCGGTGCGCCAGCTAATGTCATTCAGGTACGAGTTTAGGTTATTATAGTGGGCACTATCTGTAGTTCATCACAGTTCTGCTTATCAGGGCGAGTTTCCTTGTTTGGTTCTCCATTTATGGGAGCGCTTCAAGATTTGCACTCTGCCTATGTGATTATCCTATTAGTAGGTTTTATGAGTGATAGTCGTGTCTATTGTCTATTTCTAACCGTTGTCGAGAGTTATGAGGCTAGTAGTAATTTCCTGTTGTCTGTTTTGGTAGGCTTGATGTGACTTCTGAGCATTCTTGGTTACGAGCTGTGATTTCTATGCTCCACCGGTGTGGGAGTTAGTCTGTGTTGTAAATTGTAGACGGTATCGATTTAGTGAGAGTTTCTAGATGGGTTGATCAGTGCCCTACTTGTGATTCAGTGTTGAGGGCGGGACCCTCGTGATTTTAGGTGATTTGATATGTTGAGACCGGAATGTGTACTGCAGTGAGAGTTATATTAGTATAAGGTCCTTGTGAGTCCTTTATATGCTTTCATTCTTTCTTGTTAGATGTCCTTGTAGATTTGTGTTGTAGAAGAATTGTGCTAGTTTGATTCATTTGTTAGCTCCCTTATGTGTTTTCCCTTCCCATATTCATGCATTTTCGTTCTATGCTTCTTGAGTTCTAGTTTGTGGGGTGTGTACCCGTTGGTGTTGGCTGAGATTTGGTCATTCAGATGTTTTGTTATGTGGTTTTCATGGTTATTGTACCATCGCCAGTGTTGTGGAGGTTTGAGAGGAGTTTCCTATTGAATATGAGGCTTATGGCCGGTACGAATTTGATCTCAGGCAAGTATTGCTATCAGAAATGTTATCGTGGGCCTATGTGTGATGCGCCATGATGTGTAGTTGTACCCTGTAGGTGTTGGCTTGTATTGAAATAGCTGGTGGAGACTGATACTAGATATGGATTTAGGATTGGGTTTTGTGGAATGGAAGGTGAGAAATTGTGGTTGGAAGGCCTATTGGTATTGCTAGAAAGGTTAAATTTTAGTTGAGATGGTGTCATCAGTCTTAGGAGGATTGGGGTGACGTGGGATCACCCGCGGGTGTATGTTGGAAGTGCGCACTCAGTGGCTTGAAGACTTCAGGTATGTTCTCTATGCTCGTTCGAGGACGAACGAATGTTTAAGTGTGGGAGGATGTAACGACCCAACCGGTCGTTTTTATAATTCATGCCCCGATCCCCTATTAACTGCTTTTCCTAAGTCTATTTATGCTAATTTGGATTGCCGGGATGTTCAGTTTTGAACTTCAGAGTGTTTTGGGACACTTAGTCCCTAAATAAGAGCTTAAGTGTTGGAAAGTTACCCGTAGTTGGAGCGGTGTGAAGATGGCCTCAGAATGGAAATCTGATGGTTCTGTTAGCTCCGTTAGGTGATTTTGGTGTTGGGAGCGTGTTTAGAATGTGTTTTTGAAGTCCGTAGCTGATTTAGTCTTGAAATGCCGAAGTCTGAATTTTTGAAGTTTCCGGTTCGATAGTGAGATTTTGATCCGAGGGTCAGAATGGAATTCTGGAAGTTGCAATAGCTCCGTCATGTCATTTGGTATGTGTCTGCAAATTTTGGCATTATTCCGAGTTGAATTGATAGGTTTCGGCAGGGGTTTCGATATTTGAAGATTTGGAAGTTCATAAGCTTGATTTTTGGTTTGATTCGTCGTTTCGATGTTGTTTTATGTGATTTGAAACTTCGAGCGAGTATTATATGACTTGTGTGTGTTATTAGACGGGGTTCCGGGGGGCCTCGAGTGTGTTTAGAATGGGCTACAGGTCATTTCCCCTTGTTTTTAAATTGCTGTTGCTGCTTCTAGTACTCCTTCTTCGCATTCGCGATCTGGCCAATGCGTTCGCGAAGGCTTATCTTGGCCACCTAGAAAATCCTTCTACGCGTTCGCGTTTAGAACCTCGTGTTCGCGAAGCTCTGCCTCTCCCTTCACTGCGTTCGCGTCCACCCTACCATGTTCGCGTAGTTATGTTATCTCGTTCTTTGCGTTCACACATTGTTTCACGCGTTCGCGAAGGGCAGTCCTTGGGCCTCCAGAATTTTCTTCTTCGCATTCGCGGACACATTGTCGCGTTCACGGACACATTGTCGCGTTCGTGAAGAGTAACTGAACCCTTTCACTTTTTATTCTCTGCGAACGCGATGCTTCTTCCGCGTTCGTGATGACCAATTAGCTGGGCAGATAGATTAAATTCTAATTTTGAGGGTTTCACCGTTTTTATCACATTTTGACTTCTAGAGCTCTGTACTTGGAGATTTTTGAAGGGATTTTCACCTGGGCTACTTGGATAAGTAATTCTCACTCGATTTAGACCAATTTCCATGAATCTCCTCTTAATTTCATCCTTTAATTTCATATTTCTAATCAAAATGGGTAGAACTTTATAGACCGAATTATTGGGTTTTGAGGGAGTGTTTGACCTCCGGTTAGAGATATTTTAATATGGTTAGACTCATGAGAGTAAGAAGGTTCTAAAAACTTTAAATTCATCTAGTTTCGAGATGTTAGCATGAGGGGCATTTTGGTCATTTTACCTAATTTCGCGCTTTAACTTTGAATTAAATAGTAGAATCATTTTCTTGAGATGTTATTTACAACGTGTGATTTAATTGAATAGATTTGGGCCATTTGTAGTCGAGTACTCGTGGCAAGAACATGGTTGTTAGTTGGTTTTAGCCAGTTTGAGGTAAGTATCTTAGTTGACCTTGTGTAGGGGACTTCCCATTAGGATTTGAGTCTTCTATGTTGATTGTATTCCTTTCACGCGAGGTGACGAGTGTGTGCTCGGATTTATTTGTGGTAAATTGATCCTTTTAGGCTCTTAGACCCTTATCATCACTGAGTATGAAGTTGTTCTCGATATAATTGAGTTCCCTGCTATTAGTTTCACCTCAACATGTCTTACTTGGAACTTATTTGCCCCTTTTGGTGTATAGTTGTTGCCAATTTGATTTATACTTGTCTAACTTTGGACGTTTACCCTTCTATAGTCATAGTGTCATTCCTAATTACTTGTCTTAATTGGAAAGAAGTTAGATATCCTAGGTTTAGTTCATATTTCCTTAATTGTAATTATTTGATTCATGTTAACTTCCTTATTGTATGGACACTTCTTGATTGTAATTTCCTCTTTGACGTCGTGCAAATATGTTACATGTCCAATTATTGTGGTCACCGGTGTAGCTATCACACACTTATTATGTCTTGTTATTTGTTGAGGTTATCCGTGCTTCTTGGTTTTCCGTGACCCTTCTTATGTATTGTTGATTCCCTTGCCGGGACGTTATCATTTATATTATGGATTCCCTTGATGGGATGTTATTGTTTCTATTGTGGATTCCCTTGTCGGGACGTTATTGTCTTCTATTGTTTACTCCCTTGCCGGAATGTTGTTGTTCTATTATTTGGGTGAGAAAGAGTGATAAGGCACGAAGGGTGATTCCGTGCACCTGTACATTTATGTTGATTGGGATGTAATGCGGGATACCAAGAGATCCCCAACACTTATATTGAGGATACCAAGAGATCTTCGGGATACCAAAAGAACCCCAGCACATATATTGAGGATACCAAGAAATCTTCGGGATACCAAGAGATCCCCAGCACATATATTGAGGATACCAAGAGATCCTCGGGATACCAAGAGATCCCTAGCACACGTATTTATGTTTGGGACTATAGGACGATATCCTGGGAGATCCCCTGTTAAACTCATTTTGTTCTGAGCTGATGTTTTTGTTGATTCTATCCGTGTTCAAACATTTCGGGTGCTTGCCGTTCCATTTCTTATACTTACTAGTTGGTGGAGTTCTTGTTAAACACACTTGCACAAGCATACACGTAGTTGGATTCTCCCCATTAGGGGTGAATACCTTCCGATTTTGCTAAGGGTGGAGATACGCCCTCGTTATCCATTATATATATATGAGAGTGGCCCTAGTTATCCAGTTAGTTGTCAGCATGATCGTGAGATTGATGGGGCACAGGATGCCAGGTGTTAGATTTCAGATGCTGGGCTTTCGTGAGTTATGATTCGTCCGAGGCTTGGTGAAATTGTAGTAAGAGTTGAATAAGACCTTATGTGAACATCATTGGAGGATATGAGTTGTTGACTAGATGCCCTTGTTGTGTCTTGACCTTAGGATTTGGATTGTGATTCTGCCGTCATTTATTATCATCATTTATTATATTCTCGTTGTTACTTGTTGCCATTCCCTTTATTGTTATCTGTAGCATTTTTGACTATCCATGCAAACTTTACATATTTATATATCGTTTCCGTATCTACCATGATTATACTATTTATTGACCGGAAGGTGCTTGGACTGTCCCTCGTCAATACTCCACTGAGGTTAGTCTTGATACTTACTAGATACCGCTGTGGTGTGCTCATGCTACTCTTCTGCACATTTTTGTTGTGCAAATACCGGTACTCCTGCTCAGTTTTGTCAGCCTTGGAAGGAGGCGTATTGGTAGAGACTTCAAGGTATATCTGCTACGTCCACAGACCGAGGAGTCCCTTTCTAGCTTTCTGTAATAAGTATAGCTCTTCCATTATTTCTCTTTTGTATATATATTCTTGAGTCAGAGCCTCTTATGTATCCCTTAGCATGTGATTTTTGAGTTTTCGGGTTTTGGGAATGTTGTTAGCTTCGAGAATTGTTATGTATGTGCCGAGCGGCACCTTAAACACCATTTTATTTTACTAGTCCAGTTTTATTTACTTTCTTCTGCAATTATGATTTATCTTTCGCATTGTTAGGCTTACCTAGTCATAGGGACTAGGTGTCATCACGACATGTTCATGGGGAGGTGAACTAGGGTCGTGACACCTTAGCCCATAAATCCAAGCCCAAAACCTATCAAACCCAAAAAATAACCTAATACCCTAAAAGTTAAAAACGTGATATTCTCCAACACTAAGACATAAGCAGCCAGGACTGTCACGCCCGAACCTGGGCCTGGACGTAACACGACACTCGGTGCCTGACTACATGTGACCGAGCGAACCAAATGGCTGGCTAAATCAACTTGTGATATCATAACATACTAAATTTGGAAGATAAACTAACACATGCGGATATACTGAAAGTCTGAATGATAAAAAAAAAATCAAAGTGCGGCGGAAATACTAATACAATTTTGAAACATATTTGTAGCCAACATTGCTTAACATGAAAAGCTTGTGACTTTATCTAACTGTTACTCTAGTCTATGAAGTCTCTAATGAAGTACTAAAAACACTGACTATCTGAAAATACTAAAGACTGTACGGTAATGATAATGCCCCAAAAGAACTGGGGATCACCAAATAGCTGGTACGAGAATCCTAGCACTCTGAATTATCAACCTGTAAATCATTACCTGCATCGTAAGATGCAGGCCCCAAGCAAAAGGGATGTCAGTACATTTGAATTGCACTGGTATATAAAGCAACTGAAAGAAAAAAATTATAAATGATAAAACTGAAACTAAGTTGATAACTAAGAATTCATAATTGATAACTGAAATGATAACTATTGAAATTGAAACTGAAATGATAACTGATAACTAATAACTGAAATGATAACTAATAATTGAACTGAACAAAGGAAGTAAGGATATGAATACCCCCTCTTCTGAATGATGAATAACATGTTTATCTGAATATTAAACTGCGGCCTCAGGCCCAATATATATGTGCACAAACTGCTACCTCGGGCTCAAGTATACGTATAAATAATTGCAGCCTCAGGCCCAAAGATGCATAAATCATAAACTGCAGCCTCAGGCCCAAAGATGCATAAAGCATAAACTGCGGCCTCAGGCCCAAAAATGCATAAAGCATAAACTGCGGCCTCATGCCCAAATACAGATGTTCAATATTCAGAGATTTAAAATCAAGAACTGAGAATCATACTGAAATACATGATAGTGAAATACTGAATCACACTGAGTTACTTGATATTGGAATATTAGATCACACTGAGTTACATGATACTGGAATACTAGATCACACTGAGTTACATAATACTAGAATACTGAATAGGACAGACTGATATGTGTATTCTTGAACTGATTATGAACACTAAAACTTTAATTGTTTATGGCATACTGAGTAATCTATACTAAGACTCGGGGGCATCATACCCAAGTTTATATTGAATACGCACTGAGATCACAACGTTCAGAATGAAAGTCATGAACGAGTTATGAAGCTAGATATTAGAAGGTTTGCAACTATTCAAGGAACTAGGCTTAACTATATTTCTGAGGCAATTGATAACGTCGTAAAAGAAATGTAGTATAGGGAGAATCATTAAAATTATCAAACATAAAGAGTTGGTCTCACATACCTTAACTTTCTGCTCTTGAGCATAATATAATGTTTGTCAACCCTTTCACTTTAATCTAAATCAATACAAGTCAAAGGGATTCCATATTAGCAATAATTCTCATGTTTTGGTCACTTAAGCATCTTATCAAACACTTGGTGAAAATAAAGCTTCATAGTCCTTATTAATGGTGTCTCTACACCCAATAACCCATTCTCTTGTTTCTAGATAAATTCTAAAGTCTCAAATGGTTATAATCAACATTATTCTTTATTACCCATAAGGTAAACCACACCTTTAACCAATAATCAACAATCAACACCTCAAATCTATAATTGTTCACGCTTTTCTATCAAACCCATCAACTCATATCTCATGAACTAGGATTTATAATCATTAAACCAATACTAGAATCAATTAGAGGGTGAAGACATTATCTCTTTGAAGTTCAATCCCCTTGAATTCGAGTTCTAGGATTTCTTCTCTCAACAATGATGTCCCAATCGAAGATCTAATGATATGGAGGGTTTACCCATGTTAATAAGATGTTGGAAAATTAAAATTAACTTAAAATAACCATTATAACTTATCTTGGGTGGTGGAGGAACCCTTAAGGAGTTAGGTTTTTGAGAGCTTTCCTTTCTAGAGCAAGTTTTTATGTTTTGGGGTTGTGGGGATGAAATAGGTCTTAAAAATGACTCCCCAAGTCCGCCAATGCGCCCCCTGTAGGCCTGACCATAGTAAATAGCAGGAACACTGCCTCACCACCACGGTCGCGGTCCGAGCACGGTGGTTGCGCACTATTCTGTAAAATGGTCATAACATTTTGCACAGAGCTCCGTTTGGACTCCACAGTATATCGTTGGAAATCTATTTCAAAGGCCCAACTTTCATGCTTTGAGTTTTCCCAAATTCCTTACACATTTTCACTAAAACTTGCTGGAAGACGGACCTTCTGCAAATATAGTTGATTTTGTCGAATCTTATGTACCTCACTTTCTATCTTGATTGTAAAACAACTATTTTCACCAATAGTCATCCCTCTAGGACTTCATATGTCTAAAATATCAAATTAGTAACCATTTAACATATCCACACCTAATCCGAATGTGCGGGATATTACAAGGACCTTAAGACCTAAAGGACACCACCCGCCATTCTTCTTCAGATTTCACAACCTAAGAACACACCTGACCTTCTCTTCTTCAAGGCTACCAACAATTCCAGCCCCTATATCCTTGAACACCAGTGAGAAGAACTCCTCCTCCATTACAAGACCAAATACTCCATCAACGAACAACCTTGACCAACCAAAAATGCCTCTCACCGGATGCCGGCCTTCCCCCGTCGTCACACCACCCCCACTTCTGCCCACTGCCGCCTCCGACTTCCCCAAATCTAAGACCCTCAAAAACATAATCTCCAACTCAAAAATAGACGTACACACACGTAGAGAAGGAAAACAGATAGGAATTTTCATTCAATTACATCGATGAATCGATTTAATTCTGTTTGTGTGGAGTTTGCGAGATATTCCAAGTTCGCCATTCGAGGTTAGGCCCGTATTTCCGATCCTGGTTCTGTTTGGATTTTTATCAGAATTTTGAGATCCGGTCTTAGCTACAGTGAACTTCATCTGTGTAGTTGTTGGAGTTTTCGTTAGTTAAAAAATTATTTCAGGTTCATCTTTCTTCTCCCCTCTGTTATTTGCGATGTTCCTATCATATATTTCATAGTTAAAAATGGAAAAAGCTTATGTTCTTGATTGTTCTCACTCGAGTTCATTTGAATACTGTGTTGGTGTATATCTTCTTTGCTAGATTTCCTAGCTCAAGATATTAATGCTTCTTCCTTTTGAAATCAAAAGTGGTCAATAATAAGTTAGTTTTCTTAAGTCTATTTTGTAACGATCCGGCCGGTCGTTTTGAGCCCTAGCTCATTGTTCAGCATTCTGAGGCCATGATCAGCTTCATTTAAGGTATTGTGACTTGTACGCATGGTCGAAACTGAAATTCAGGAAGATCAGAGCTAAATTTAAATGAAAATTCTCATTTCAGAAGCCTTAAGTTGGAGAAAATGGCTAAGATTGGAATTTTGAGTACACAACCTCGGAATCAAGATCTGAAGGTTCCAGCAGGTTCATATGATGATTTTGGACTTGGGCGTATGCCCGAATCGGGTTTTGGATGACCTAGGAGCGTTTTGGCGCCTATTGTGGAAGTTGGCATTTTGGAAGAAATTTCATAAGTTTGGTTTGAAGTGAATTTATGTGTTATCGATGTTTGTTTAGAATTTGGAGACTAGGAATAGCTTTGTATGGTGATTCTGGAGTTGGGAGCACGATCGGAAGTGAATTCGGAGTTCCGTAGATCATTTTGAAGCCATTTGGCTAAAGGTAGAAATTTGAAGGTTTTTGAGAAGTTTGACCAGAAGTGGACTTTTTGATATCGGGGTCAGAATAGGATTCTTAAAGCTGAAGTAGGTCTGTAATGTCAAATATGACTTGTGTGCAAAATTTGAGGTCAATCGGACATGAGTTGATAGGTTTAAACATCGGAAGTAGAAGTTGGAAAGTTCAAGGTTCATAAAGCTTGAATCAGGGTGTAATTCATGGTTTTAGCGTTGTCTAATACGATTTGAGGCCTTGAAAAAGTCCGTAATGCGTTTTGGGATTGGTTGGTAGGTTTGTTTGAGGGCCTAGGGGCCTCGGGTGGATTCCGGGTGGTTAACAGATCGAAAATGGAATTTTGGGAAGGCTGGAGTTTGCCGGTTGTTGGTATTTCCACTTCTGCGGAAATGGGACCGCTGAAGCGGCCCCGCAGAAGAAGTGGGCTTATCGCAGAAGCAGTTTTGGGCCACTAGGCTGGGATCGCAGATGCGGTCAAGGTTCCGCAGAAGCGGGATCGCATCTGCGAAAAAGAAGTCGCAGAAGGGAAAAAGGGCATTATGGAGAGGACCGCAGATGCGGTCAAAGTTTCGCAGAAGAGAGACCACATATGCGGAAGGTGCGTCACAGAAGCGAAAAGGGAGGTGGTCCAGGGGAACTGCAAAAGCGGCATTTGGACCGCACATGCAGAACCGCAAAGTCATCGGGAAGGCTTGGAGGCCGTTTATGGAACTTCGGAGAGAGGTGAGTCTCCTTTCTAACCTTGTAAGAGGGAAATTTCCCCATTGGTGTAATAATTGATTATGTGCTCCTATTTGTGGGGGCTACGTACGCACGAGGTGACGAGAGTCCGTACATAGCTAGTATTATGCTAGTGTCCGAGTAGTTAGGACCCATAAGCATGTTATACTTGGATTATTTATGAACCTATTGATAGCTTCAATTGTTTAAATCACCTTGGATTGGTAAAGGAAATTAAAAAGAGATTAAACATCAGTTTTCCTGAATTGTTAAAAAGAGGAATTGTCTTATTTGGATGTATATCCCCGATGAATTCTTAATTGGCTACTTGAGCATGTATTTTATGTGTACCTGCATCTCATGAATGATTCGCGAGCAGGGTATGTGTTTATTTATGGAACGAGCCGAATGCCTCGGTAGATTAAATAGATGCATCTATGGTTCGGGCCGTTCGACTCTCGACAATGCACATTTTACATTCCTGTTGGATCGGGTCATCGCCTCGGTGTGATTTGCGCATGTTATTTTTCGTTTGGGAATTTTAAATGTGAAATTTGCCTTCGTGGCTTGATATAAATTGATAAGATAATAAAGAATAAACCTTGGAAGCCTTGATTAATCGTTGAAGGTGTTTACCTGTTTTTTGGCTTCGCGAATTAGAACTACTATATAAATCCATGATCTTTCCTCACATTTCTAGGATATTGAGAATCGATCTCTAGTAAGTGTCGAAGTTAACCGTCGTGTCTCTACTTATTCGAGATTAGTCGGGATACTGATTGAGTACACGTTGTTTACGTACTCATACTACACTTCTGTGCATATTTTTTGCACAGGTATATGTATTCCTAGCAGCCTACTGGGCATAGCAGCGCGGATGATTCTGGGACTAGGTGAGTTGCATTGTTCGAGGCGACCCGTAGCTAGTGTAGTTCCTTTTAGCATTTTTATATTTATTCCCTGTCCACTATATTTCAGATAGATGTTGTATTTTATTTTTCTTATCAATAGATGCTCATGCACTTGTGACACCGGGTTCTGGGATGGTTTTTGAAAGATATGTACTAGTATTTATTACTTAATTTGAATTGAAGTAGAGATTGTTTTAATTATGAAAAATGGAAGGAAAAATCCTAGATTTTCANATACGGAGGCGTCTGTACTTATCCTCGGGAGGCTACATGGCTGTTAGGAGTACTTCCCTTCTTGATTTCCTTATCGTGCGGTTCAATTCATTTGAGGCTTATGCCTTTGATTTCTTCCTGCTCAATCTTACGCGAGCGCTTGTTATAAATCGAAAGTTGAAGAATTAAAATGGCACTACAAATGTGGTGCGGGATGATTCTCCCGGTATAGTTGATTTGACTATTATGGTTGCCTTATGGAAGGATATTCTATTGTTTCAACTCAGTAACAGAACTTCTAAGAGCCTTGAGGCTAGGCACATGTTGCCATAATGCTTATGAGCGATTATTATGCAGTATTGTTGTGATAGTAGGGTGTTTGCTCACGTGTCGGGGCAGTGAATGAATTGAATGGATGTTTACTCAGTGTGTAATCAAAGGGATTCATTATTTTATTCCCGACAGGAGAAAGACAATCGAACTAAGGATGGTCAGATGTGGACTGGTAGGAGTAATGAAACATGGTAATTGCAAGCGTGGTGGAGTTATCCTCTATATGGGGGTGATGTTGTCCTAGTTGAACGCTTTAAGTTTGTCGGTGTTATGATCAGCCACAATTCGCCTTGGGGCAAGATATGGTGAAATAGTATTGGAGATACAACTATCAGATATTGCAGGGTGTGGTGGTTCTGGATTGAATCAGTATTTCAATATGGCGATTCGGGAAAGATGACCTTCAGAAAAGTTTGGAGTTAGTAGCAAATTGTGGATTCAAGCGCTATGAAGATAAATTTTATTAAGACAACGACTGAGCAACAAAAGGTGAGAAGGACATATGTGAAGTGTCAGGCGGAATTTTAAACTTCTAAAGGGCTAGACTTTGGAAGCGTAGGCCGAGCAGTTGATTAAAGAAGTGAGTTTGCCCAAAGTGGGAGAGCAGCGGAGCTGTGTAGGGGCTTGGTAAAGGGAAAACTATGCACCTTAAGGAAGTCTGGAATGACTTGAGAATATTAGTGCTTGGTTATTAGCGTCTACGGATTTAATTTGAAGTAGGGATTCTTGTGCGTACGGAGATTTAATATAACTGGAAGGATCCGCTTACGTGAAGAAAGATGTAGCATGACTTCGAAGTGGAAGGATGTTGTCGCACATTTAATGGATGTCTGCGAGGAGTGAATGGACTTGTGCAGCTGGAGAGTGAGCTCGGACTCAGGATGGGTTGTTGATGTCCTAGTGATTGTACCCCATGTAGCAACATTGGAAGATGCCAGGGAGTGATTTCTACAGGTGGGGTATTCTTGTGAGCAGGTTAGCAGTCGCGTGGTTGGCGAGGCTTCTGCGAAGAGTTCTATTGGTTATGCAGCAAAGGGAATTGTTGTGTGAATGTTGTTAATGATTTAGAGTATCAAATTGGGTTTCTACGATAAGATCTCGAGAATGCTGACGATTGATTGCGCAAGGGTATGTCTGTCGCACCTCCTTTTTGCGCTACCCGGGGTAACAAGGGAATTTTTCCAATTAAAGGACAATCAAAACGGGATTACTATTAAGAGATTCAGAGTCGCCACTTGGGAGATTTATGGTGTCCCAAGTCACCGGTTGAATCCCGAATCGAGGAAAGGTTTGACTCTATTTACCAGTCCGCGAACTAGAAATCCGGATAAGGAATTTTGTCAACCCGGGAGAAGTTGTTAGGCATTCCCGAGTTCCGTGGTTCTAGCACGGTCGCTCAACTGTCATATTTGGCTTATTTATCTGATTTATAACAATTATGAACTTATGCAAAATTTAACTTTTAACCGTTTTTATTATTTTTTTTTTTAATGAGAATTGCAACATCGTAAAAACGTATCTCAAACCATGTCACATCAATGTACCCGTGGTTATCGACACATTTCGACTCCGTTGATATTTGGATTAGAGTCACATAAATGTACACCCGAGTTTAAAAAGATAAGGTTATTTGAACCGCGCCTAAAGAGTCTAACGTGTTATTATTTTGGGGAAGGTCGTCCAATTCACTAAACGGCTCATCCCGAAGTCTAAGCATTTTTAATATATATATTTATGAGGGCCCCGCGGCTTGTGCGTTTTATTCGACGAGGCTCGTCTTATTTATTTTTAAAAGGATAATCCTAAAGTGACTACATTTTCCTATTTAGTTCGTCTCTAAAATAAAAGAGAAAAGGTCCTAATTAATTTACATGTTTGACAAGCTTGGGCCTCTTATTAGTTGTTAGATTACAATAAATGCTGCTGAAAAATTACACTCGAACTTGTAAAAATGGAAAGTTGTTTCGTGCCTTATTCTGTAAGTGAATTACAAAAAAATTGAAATTATAATACATACGAGATTGACAAAATATTCAAACAAACTAACTATTCTCCAAATTGATTTAAACTTAACATTTTTTTTTTTGAATATTGATCTAAACTAATATTGCTAGATGATTGAGACTCATGGAATTAACAGCTAGAAAATAATATCAACATGGATTAGATTATTGGCCTATATATTGCCTAATGGAATCAAGCGCCGGCCTATTTAAATCTGCCTTGAATACAAAAGAAAACTAGAGATGAAATATAAATAATTAATCCATTAACTATTTGTTTATTCTACGAATTAATTAACTAACTATATTACATGTACTACTGACAACTACAGATTGCGGTTTTAAATAAACAAAATTTCAGTTAAGCACAAAAATTACACCATGCATTCTTATTGAGTCATGAAACTAGATTTTTGTAAATACTTATCACATATTTATTAAACTACAAATACATCACTTAATTCGTCAATCACTCTAGCATTTTATTTTTCACTTTTAAATCTCACAGCTACATCATTGTTGATTCGAAAGTGTACCTGGTATTGGAAAAAGAAAAAGAAGCAGGATTGATCAGCACAACAATAGTATACAACAACAACAACAACCAACAACAGCCAGTAAACAGAACAACCCAGTGACAGATTTAAGACTCAGCAACCAAAAGATGAAATCGAAAATATATCGTGATAGTTAAAATTGAAGCTCTCTTTTGTTCTCCAAAAAATTTCATTTCTTTTTTCGTTTTTTCAATCTATTTTTTCTTTTTCGTTCTTCAAAATCTCTCTAGCTCTTAATTATTCTCTATTCAATCTGTAATCCCCTCTAGCTTTTCATTCTCCCTTTTTTAGATTGAAAGACCAGTCAATTTTTCTCTCAAATTCAGATTCCAAGATTTTTAAAAGTCCTCTAATTCTGTCTAAACTCCCCTTATTTATGCAAAAAAAAATAGACCACTTTAAACAATTAAACAAATAAAAGAAAATGTCACATCATCTTGAGCTCCGTAATCCCACTACTACATGTCTTGTCCCCAACTTTTTTATAAAATAAATGTATTATTCTCCACTAACATATGTCTTGTCTCCCACCATATTATTTTAATAATACTTTGGTAAATAGTGGACATAGCACTCAAATTAAATAATTGTCTAAATTTTAAATTCCAAAAATACCCCCGAAATTACTAGAAATTACTATTCTACCCCCATCAGCTATAACCAATTCACCTAAATCAATTAACCAAAATATAGCAGCTATAATCAATTCTTAATCAAATTCAAACAACAAATTCAAACTAAATGATGAACAACAAAGAACCAACTGAAATTATTTTGAACAACATTCTTAACAAACATACTTTCAGATTCAACAATAATAACAAAATTGAACATAACAAATAAGTAGACTCCAATTACTAAACTCAGATGCAAATTAAACTTAACAGATCAATAAAACAGATTCAAATTTCTAACTCAGATCCAAATATAGACTTAACACAACAATAACACAAATTCAAATAACTAAACTCAATAATCAATTGAACTTCAAATTAAATCTAACAATATTACAATCAGGATAAAGGATTCAAGTGATTAAACTAAAACATTTCTATATTAAAACTAAACAAAACAAATGAATAAAGCAAACTGAAGAAATAATCAAGAACATGATAAACAACAAATAAGAAAATAATCAAACATATACTGATTTTAGATCCGAGAATATCAAACAAAATACGGACAAAAATGAAACTCAAACCAACTGACCGGATTGGAATAACAACGAACTCGAACGGAAACAAATCTGCCCGAAATATATATATATTTGTATATACATATATATATATATATACATATATACAAATCTGCCCGTATATACATATATATACATAATATACCTGTATATACATATATATACATAATCTGCCCGTATATATATATATATATGGATGTGGGACAACGGGGAAGGGACGTGACAGTGGTGGCCGACGACGGGGCTGAGCGACGTCGGTGGAAGGGTGGTCGTAAGTGAGATGGGGTAGCAGTAGAGGCGGCGGCTATGGTGTTTTCATCGTGTTCTGCTGGTTCGTTAGCATGGTGAGCTGAAGGTTGTTTGTTTGGTTGAGGTAGGTGGTCGTTTGGGATGTGAAGGTTGCTGGTGAAGGGCTGGGGGTAACGAGCTGGTGGTCATTGGTGAGGAGGGGGCGAGGGGTGTGCTGGAGGGGAGAAATGGAGTTGAAGGAGAAAAAGAGGGGGGGCGTGTGTGTGTTTGTTTTTTTAGGTTTAGGGTTAATTTAGTGTATAGTGAAAATAACAAAAAGAAAGGGGGATGTGTTTGGTCAGATGGGGAAATATTGGGCTAGGGGGGTTTTGGGTTGGATAGAATTGGTTTGGGCTTGGGGTTAATTCAAGAATTGGCCCAATTCCGAATTTCCTTCTATTTTTTGTTCTCTTTTCGGTTATTTGTTCCAAAATTAAATTTAAAGATCCTAAATTAAATTAATAAAGCCAAAATTAACTTAAAATATTAATCAATTTCTAATAATAATTATCACACAAAATTAAATATTAATTAAAATAAAATCGCGCAATTTGGACATTAAATGCTAAAATGCAAAAAATACATATTTTTTTTGTGATTTTCTATTTTCGTAAAGCAAACTTAATTACTCCTAAATGTAGAATTATATCCTAGCTGCAAATGTGACATATTTTTGTATTTTATATTAATTTAACAAATAAACATGTACAGACAAATACAAATAATTATCCAACAATGTCGCGAAAAATCTAAAAATTGCACACAAAGATAAATTGTTTTATTTTGAATTTTTTGGAGTATTTCTCATATAGGGCAAAAATCACGTGCTCACAGATGCCCCTCTTTGCCCGGAGAACCGAAGAGTTTTCGTGCAAAGATAAGTGAGCGGATACGAGCGATTTTTTGCCCGTTTGAGTACTCCGAGTGAAGCATTTTTTCAAAGATTTGACCGAACCTTTGCTTCAAAAGTTTTCCTACATATCCCGGGCTAAACGGGAATCAGGTCAATGTAGTTCGGGAAGTTTTCGTAGCTGGGCCTACCATGGGACTGTGATTTTGTTGTTACTGTTGCTGCATGTTGTTACTACTGCTTACTGATCTCCTTATTACACTGTGCTAAAAGAAAATAAGAAGCTAGACTAAACTAGTCTATGAATTACAAAATCTTATCTAGATCTTCAGGCTTGCCCTTCTCGCTTTGCTTTCTTATTGGCTTGCTTCCTCTGATGTTTCATTATTTCTGTCTTGACATTGTCGGCTTTTCTTGATTGTCGAGCTTGAACTTATGTTGGGGATTTTGTTGTAATCCTCCGCTTTACTGACTTTAACTTGAAATGCATTCCTCTGTTATGCGGGCGGGCTCCCAATTCCAACAGCAACTTTAAATCGCCTCTCCTCTCTTTAGGTGGGCTCCTGACTTCAATAACAACTTTAAAATAAAAGCATTTGGCAATAATTTATGAAATATATATATTTGGCAATGTTTATGCAAGCACGACCACTCGGGTCGAAAATAAATTAAACGTCCTTTTGAGGAAGGATTCAACTCAAATCCTATTTAAGGGCGGATAGTCCCATAATATCCTATTTGAGGGCGGATAGTCCCATAATATGCTATTGAGGGTGGATACAACCAATATATCATATTTGAGGGCGGATAGTCCCATAATATCCTATTTGAGTGTGGATAGTCCCATGATATCCTATTTGAGGGCGGATAGTCCCATCATATCCTATTCGAGGGCGGATAGACCCATCATATCCTATCCGAGGGCGGATAGACCCATCATATCCTATCCGAGGGCGGATAGACCTATCATATCCTATCCGAGGGCGGATAGACCCATCATATCCTATTCGAGGGCAGATAGACCCGTAATATCCTATTCGAGGGCGGATAGACCCATCATATCCTATTCGAGGGCGGATAGACCCATAATATCCTATTCGAGGGCGGATAGACCCGTAATATCCTATTCGAGGGCGGATAGACCCGTAATATCCTATTCGAGGGCGGATCGACCCGTAATATCCTATTCGAGGGCGGATCGACCTGTAATATCCTATTCGAGGGCGGATAGACCCATCATATCCTATTCGAGGGAGGATAGACCCATCATATCCTATTCGAGGGCAGATAGACCCGTAATATCCTATTCGAGGGCGGATACACCCATCTTCAAAATTTAAAATTTAAAGACTGAAATGTATTCCTCTATTATACGGGTGGGCTCCCGACTTTAAATCTTGAAGTTATCTTACCTCGGATTGTTTTTATTAAAATTATGTTGTGTTGCTATCCCTTAAAACTTGAATTGATTTCCTCGTTCCTCCGAGAAAATTTTCAACAATGGAAAAAAAATTGCTGCCCCAGATTTGGTGACCTTCCTTGTGGCGTGCCTTTCTGCTATCAATAGCATTTTCTTTCCCTGCTTCAAATCAAAGAAAATTTTGTTAGTTTTAAGCGTGGTGAGTGGTTGTGCCACTCTTGTTGGGGATGGTTTCTCCCTTTTTCCTTTCCCTTGCTCTGCGTTCCCAAAACTTGTTGGGGAATGATATTATTTGATGGGAATGATATTCCTGCTGAGGATGGTTTCTCTTTTTTTTTTTACTTCCTTCAAAACTTTTATTTTCTCTCAACACTGCTGGGGATACAAATGTTATCAGTTGGGGATAACGATGTTGAGGATAACACTGCTGGGGGATCTTCATTCCTTCAAAACTGGAGTTTCACTCTTCTAAAGACTGTTGGGGATACAACTGGATTTTTTGCTTTTTCTGAACACAAGTTTCACCCTTTTGTTCTGTCCGCTAGGGATACAACTTCCTTCATTAGAACTTGTTATGCTGGGGATAACACTGGTTTAAAGACCGCTTCCTTTGAGACTTGTCTTATCTTCCTTCTTCCCCAAATGGATGCCTGACTTCCAAAAAATTTTTCCAAATGAAAGGAATTTTTCTGCCCCAGTTTGATAATCTTCTACGTGGCATGCCTTTCTGCCATCAATGACGTTCCTTTGCCTTGCATAATAATTGGAAAGTTGGTGGCAAGTTTTGAAGTCATTTCTCACTTGTTCTGACTAGACATACTTTGTTGGGGATTTTTTTTTTGATAAAAAGGAGAAAGATAAAAAGAAACAAAAATAGAAGACAAAGGAAAAAGATGACTCAAGAAAAACTATAAAAACTTATCAAACGCGGATACCAACTCTACTGGTCATGACATGCACATATGGTCTATCCTCCGTCATTAATCGCCTTTCATAATCTTCGCCAGGGGCTTTCCCATATGATTCTCAATCTTTACTCGACTTATAGCGCCCGAAGAGTTTTCACTATCAAGCCTCTCTCATTTTGATTTTTCTCTCAGCTTTCATCGCCTTATGGTGCCCATGAAGGTTTTCACCGATAAGACTCTCTTATTTATATTACTCTTCAGCTGGGGATTGGGGTGCCACCGCTAAGACTCTTTCATATTTCTATTCTCCTGGAGATCAGAGTCTTTTCTGCTGGGAATCAGAGTGTTGTGTTCTGATAATACTCTATCATTTGTCTGACTTAGCATCTTTTGAAGATTGGTCAAAAGGTCTTTCTTTGGACCGTAATGTGGGATTTGGATAGGGCTAGAAAGAAAGGGTATTTAAAGGCTCAAAACAAATCAATTTGGGTTCAAAATTTACAACCTTCGGACCTAGATTTATTTATAATAAACACAATTTTTTGCCCCACTTTCTTGCTTGTTTTTTTAATATTATTTACACTATGACCGAGCTGTGAAACGTCTACGTATCCTCTTTGAGGAATCAGGTCAAATGTAGTTCCCAACCTGATTTCCTTGTTGTTCTAATTTTCCTTTTCATTTTTCTTTATCTTTAACTTCATGTTTGTGTTTCTTTGCTACTGATTCCGAATGAGGGGTAAGAAATAAAATAAATAAGGCTCAAAAAGGGGTAACGAAGGATAAAGTATTTAGTAGCAGAACAAAATGCCTTCGCCATTCCAATCTTCAAAACATGCCAAGTGCAAACAACGCCATTAGATATTCGCTATATCTTTAAAGCATTATTGGGCAACACTCTCATTTTCATTATTACGAACGGCCCCCATGACAACATGACCAACTTGCCTTTAACGGTTTTCTTTTTGCTTGCCCTGGTTTCATATGAATCGGGCTCCAAATGATCTCATTATGTTCTTATTTCCCTTTAAATGTCCCGATCACCATCCCAATGGTTCATGATTAACTTTTAAGATTAGTCCTATAACTGTGCGCATGTCATGTCACTAGAGTCGGCAGAAAAGGAACTATAGAAAAGAGAGGACTAAATAACAGAAAATGTCTAGAAAATAATATAAAACAGGTCATTGCATTAACTGATGAAACAACAACTCGAACAACAAACAAACTAACTAAAATGGGTTACAACCATTAGGACAAACCTAGACAACATTAAATAAGATACTATGACCAAAATGACTAGACAAAAATGGAAAGGTTTGAGTTACAAGACAATATCCGGGTTATACCCTGAAATAGCCCGAACAACAGAAATGACAATAAAATAAACCACCAAAACTCCTCCCAATTAACAAGCATGACATCCTAGCTACCAACTTCTGCTGATTGGTTTTTCCTTGGAACATGGTCTCACTATCATAGATCGGGCTTCTTAATTTCCCCCTTCCTTGTGTACCAACTCGATCGTATGGGTCTCATGGTGAGCTGGCAATGGATTCTGATTGATGTTGGGTGCCTCTGGTGTCTGAACCTCGATCTTGTTGGTGTCAATAAGATTTTGCACTATATGTTTCAACTTCCAACACTTCTCGGTATCATGTCCGGGAGCCCCTGAACAATACTCACAGCTTACCGAACGGTCCATATTTTGGGGAAGGAGATTTGGCAATCTGGGCTCAACAGGACTCAACAAGCCTAACTGCCTTAATTTGTGGAACAAAGCAGTATAGGTTTCTCCCAACTCAGTGAATGTTCTCTGTACCCTTTCATTTCTGAAAACCTGATTCCCGCGAAAACCTGGACCTGAAGGGTTCCTGTAGGCCCTTGGTGGTGGATATGTGTTTCGTGGAGGTGGATATGTATTCTATGGAAAGTGATTTGGGTGATTTGGGTGGTGGGGTCTGGATTGGTAGCGAGGGGAAGGACCTCTCGATCTGGACCAAGTACCTGCCTCTACCGTTGCAAATTCTTATCTTCTCTTCTTCCCGAGCGCAACCCCCGTGCCGCTATGAATGGCCTGAGTTGTTGCTTTTATCGCGGAATAGCTCAGGATCTTATTGGACTTAAGTCCCTCTTATATCATACCGCCCATTGTTACCACTTCGTTGAAAGATTTGCCAACTGACATCACCAAGTGACCAAAGTAAGTTGGCTCTAGAGTTTGTAGAAAGCAATCTACCATTTCCCCCTCTCTCATTGGAGGATCAACTATGGATGCCTGTTCTCTCCATCGGAACCCAAATTCCCGGAAGCTCTCCCCGGGTTTCTTCTCAAGCTTTAGCAATATGAGACGGTATGGGACTATCTCAAGGTTGTATTGGAAGTGTCCTGCGAAAGCTTGTGCCAAATCATCCCAGGTGTACCACCTGCTCGGATCTTGTCTTGTATACCACTCCAATGCCGACCCACTCAAACTCTGGCCAAAGTAAGCTATTAGCAGCTCGTCTTTGCCTCCTTCTCCCCTCATCTTGCTAAAAAACCCCCGCAAATGAGCCATAGGATCGCCATGCCCTTCGTATAAATCGAACTTGGGCATCTTGAACCCCGCCGGTAATTGGACGTCAGGGAAAGGGCATAGATCCTTGTAGGCTACGCTGACCTGGTTGCCTAACCCGTGCATGTTCCTGAAGGACTGCTCCAGGCTTTTAAACTTCCGCATCACCTCGTCCTGCTCGGGATTCTTAACTGGTTTCTCAATTTCCACCAGGACCTCGAAGTGGGGATTATAGGTATGTGGCTCGGGTGCTTGAATGTAGGTTCAGGAGGGTAATATTGGTTATCGTGAGCCTGAAACAATGGCTCACTGGATGATCTTTGTAGCGTGGCCGGTGGCGTTGCCATGAAAACAGGAACATTTGGTGGAGGACGGTTCTGATTGGGTGGTGGAACTTGGGGATCATAGGGATTTCTTCCCTGGTAGTAGTGGTGACTTGGGAAGCTTGTCGACGGACCAGGGGGATGATGTTCCGGAGTCTGAGCCGGTGGGAGAGTAGGAGCATTGGGAAGCATCGGTAATGGTTGCCCCCTAGCCCACGCTATGTGCATTTCTGCTATCTGTCGCCTTAACATGTCTACTTCTTCCTTCATCGTTTGCATTTCCATGTTTTCCTCTTCAATGCTTTTGTCCAAACCAGACCCGCTTTTCGTAATGGGCCCTTTGGATCTTGTGTGGTAATGGTAATCTGCCAGAACGCCCTAACAAACTAACTGTTTGAAATCTTCTGGAAAAACAACAAACTTGGTTAGCGTTAGAGTTTAACACATATTGCACTTGCACGTTGGTATGCAATGTTCCTAAGCAGTTTAACTATTTCTTCATATCTTTGCTCTGATCGCATGCATCATCCCGACTTATTTTATTTGTGCCTTTTTCAAGTGTTTCTGAAACCTTCCATTATTTCTTTTTCTTTCTTTTCTCGAAACCCTCCCGTACAGACTCGAAATTCAAACACCACATGCCAATTTCAACCAAATGGTTATTTCTGCAAACGTAGCCCCTTTCTCAATTTCACATGAATTTTGAGGTCGGGAAGGATTATTTTATAAACTTGTTCGTTCTTTTATGAAAATAGCCTTTCGACAACTAAAAGATATTTTAAGGTTATTCCGGCAAGAACGGTTTAATACACTGTCGAATCTGGCTCGGCTTATTTTAACCAAAAATCACAAAGGCATTCACTTGCCCACTGACTTTTTTTTTTCAAATTAAAAATAAAAAATAAAAGACCTAGTTTTGCAAACACGACATTTCAGCACCTCGAGGACGAAGATTTAAGGCTGTGAGGGTCAACCGACAAAAATCTAAAAAATGACCTAAGAGTGGCTGTTTATGCAAAGTCAGCCATCCGGCATCCCTTTCCGGAACATTCGGCTATCTTTGATAAGAACGACATCACCCGACTTATTTATAACAAAAATTAAAATTTGACATTTTTGGCTATTTTTTGCAAAAAGGGGAGGTTGGACCTGATGAGGGTTGCCTACGTATCTCACTTCCGGTGAGAGTCAAACCATCGTAGTTCTGCCAAATAAAACAAACTACATTTGAAAACAAAACACACATTTTTTTTCAAATCGTAAATAAAACGAATTATTTTTCTTTTCATTTTAAAACACAAATTTTTTTTCTTTTTTTTTTCCCACCATTTTCTAATATTCCCGATTTTTCATAAGCCGGTCAACATGCAAGTCTGAAGCAAATAAATGCATAAAACAAAAAGGATGCACCAGGATGGTCCTTTTTATTTCAGGTTACCTGTCCTAGACGGACCCAACCTCTGTGTTGAGTCCCCTAAAGTTAAATGCAACGTGATGCAAATAAGTGTTCCTACTAGGGATCCGGCATGAAGTCAAGTTATACTAAGTTTAATGCCTAGGGTGTAAGGCGTATCTAGACTGGCAATAAAACGAGCGGACGACTCGAGTTGGGAAGGGGTAGCGTACCGGGAGCAATACTTTTCTGGCTTAACTACTGAACCCTTTCCTGTTCTTAAATATGGGTGACTGATAATCCTTCACTGGGAGCCCAGGCCCACTGGCTTTATCTCAACAAAGAATAGGGCGCGTATCCGCGATTCCCGAGGTTATATTCAGAAGACTCAGAGGGGGTGCGCAAGAAGACAATTTATAATACAGTTCAACAATATCAAAGCGGTAAAAATCATCATTTTGCACATTTAAGCCCAATCATATTCTAAAATCAGATAATATACAAGTCAAATACAATAAATATACCAAGCAGTGGTTCTGGGTATAATATCCCCAGCAGAGTCGCCAGAGCTGTCGCACCTCCTTTTTGCTTTACCCGGGGTAGCAAGGGAGTTTTTCCAATTAAAGGACAATCAAAACGGGATTATTATTAAGAGATTCAGAGTCGCCACTTGGGAGATTTATGGTGTCCCAAGTCACTGGTTGAATCCCGAATCGAGGAAAGGTTTGACTCTATTTAACAGTCCGCGAACCAAAAATCCGGATAAGGAATTCTGTTAACCCGAGAGAAGTTGTTAGGCATTCCCGAGTTCCGTGGTTCTAGCACGGTCGCTCAACTGTCATATTTGGCTTATTTATCTGATTTATTACAATTATGAACTTATGCAAATTTTAAATTTTAATCGCTTTTTTTTTAAATGAGAATTGCAATATCGTGAAAATGTATCTCAAGCCACGTCACATCAATGTACCGTGGTTATCGACACATTTCGACTCCGTTGAGATTTGGATTTGGGTCACATAAATGTGCACCCGATTTTAAAAAGATAAGGTTATTAGAACCGCGCCTAAAGAGTCTAACGCGTTATTATTTTGGGGAAGGTCGTGCAATTCACTAAACGGCTCATCCCGAAGTCTAAGCATTTTTAATATATACATTTATGAGGGCCCCGCGGCTTGTGCGTTTTATTCGACGAGGCTCGTCTCATTTATTTTTAAAAGGATAATCCTAAAGTGACTACATTTTCCTATTAAGTTCGTCTCTAAAATAAAAGAGAAAAGGTCCTAATTAATTTACATGTTTGACAAGCTTGGGCCTCTTATTAGTTGTTAGATTACAATAAATGCTACTGGAAAATTGCACTCGAACTTGTAAAAATGGAAAGTTATTTCGTGCCTTATTTTGTAAGTGAATTACAAAAAATTGAAATTATAATACATACGAGATTGACAAAATATTTAAACAAACTAACTATTCTCCAAATTGATTTAAACTTAACATTTTTTTTTAAATTGATTTAAACTAATATTGCTAGATGATTGAGACTGATGGAATTAACAGCTAGGAAATAATATCAATATGGATTAGATCATTGGCTTATATATTGCCTAATGGAATCAAACGCCGGCCTATTTAAATCTGCCTTGAATACAAGAGAAAACTAGAGATGAAATATAAACAATTAATCCATTAACTATTTGTTTATTCTACGAATTAATTAACTAAGTATATTACATGTACAACTGACAACTACAGATTGTGTTTTTAAATAAACAAAATTTCAGTTAGGCACAAAAACTACACCATGCATTCTTATTGAGTCATGAAACTAGATTTTTGTAAATACTTATCACATATTTATTAAACTACAGATACATCACTTAATTCGTCAATCACTCTAGCATTTCATTTTTTACTTTTAAATTTCAGAGATACATCATTGTTGATTCGAAAGTGTACCTGGTATTGGAAAAAGAAAAAGAAGCAGGATTGATTAGCACAGCAGTAGTATACAACAACAACAACAACAACCAACAACAACCAACAACAAGCCAGTAAACAGAACAACCCAGTGACAGATGTAAAACTCAGCAACAAAAAGATGAAATCGAAAATATATCTTGATAGTTAAAATTGAAGCTCTCTTTTGTTCTCCAAAAATTTTTATTTCTTTTTTCGTTTTTTTTTCTTTGTTTTTTCAATCTATTTTTCTTTTTCGTTCTTCAAAATCTCTCTAGCTCTTAATTATTCTCCATTCAATCTCTAATCTCCTCTAGCTCTTCATTCTCCTTTTTCTAGATTGAAAGACTAGTCAATTTTTCTCTCAAATTCAGACTCCAAGATTTTTAAAAGTCCTCTAATTCTGTCAAAACTCCCCTTATTTATGCAAAAAAAAAAAAAATAGACCACTTTAAACAATTAAACAAATAAAAGAAAAGGTCACATCATCTTGAGCCCCGTAATCTCACTACTACATGTCTTGTCCCCCACTTTTTTATTAAACAAATGTATTATTCCTCACTAACATATGTCTTGTCCCCCACCATATTATTTTAATATTACTTTAGTAAAATAGTGGACAGAGCACTCAAATTAAATAATTTTCTAAATTTTAAGTTCCAAAAATATTCCCAAAATTACTGGAAATTACTATTTTAACCCCATCAGCTATAACCAATTCACCTAAATCAATTAACCAAAATATAGCAGCTATAACCAATTCTTAATCAAATTCAAACAACAAATGCAAACTAAATGATGAACAACAAAGAACCAACTGAAATTATTTTGAACAACATTCTTAACAAACATACTTTCAGATTCAACAATAATAACAATACTGAACATAACAAACAAGTAGACTCCAATTACTAAACTCAGATTCAAATTAAACTTAACAGATCAATAAAACAGATTCAAATTTCTAACTCAGATCCAAATTTAGACTTAACACAATAATAACACAAATTCAAATAACTAAACTCAATAATCAATTGAACTTCAAATTAAATCTAACAATATTACAATCAAGATAAAGGATTCAAGTGATTAAACTAAAATATTTCTATATTAAAACTAAACAAAACAAATGAATAAAGCAAACTGAAGAAATAATCAAGAATATGATAAACAACAAATAAGAAAATAATCAAACATATACTGATTTTAGATACGAGAATATCAAACAAAATACGGAAAAAAATAAAACTCAAACCAACTAACCGGATTGGAATAACAACGAACTCGAACGGAAACAAATCTACCCCGAATATATATATATATTTGTATATACATATATATATATATATATATATATATATATATATATATATATATATATATATATATATATACATACATATATACAAATCTGCCTGTATATACATATATATATATATATATAATCTGCCCGTATATACATATATATACATAATATACCCGTATATACATATATATATATATATATATATATGGACGTGGGACGACGGGGAAGGGACGTGACAGTGGTGGCCGACGACGGGGCTGGGCGATGTCGGGGGAAGGGTGGTCGTAAGTGAGATGGGGAAGCAGTAGAGGCGGCACCTATGGTGTTTTCATCGTGTTCTGCTGGTTCGTTGGCATGGTGAGCTGGAGGTTGTTTGTTTGGTTGAGGGAGGTGGTCGTTTGGGACGTGAAGGTTGCTGGTGAAGGGCTGGGGGTAACGAGTTGGTGGTCGTTGGCGAGGAGGGGGTGAGGGGTGTGCTGGAGGGGAGAAATGGTTGAAGGAGAAGAAGGGGAGGGGGTGTGTGTGTTTTTTTTTATTTTTAGGTTTAGGGTTAATTTAGTGTATAGTGAAAATAACAAAAAGAAAGGGGGATGTGTTTGGTCAGATGGGGAAATATTGAGCTATGGGGGTTTTGGGTTGGGTAGAATTGGTTTGGGCTTGGGGTTAATTCAAGAATTGGCCCAATTCCGAATTTCCTTCTATTTTTTGTTCTCTTTTCGGTTATTTATTTCAAAATTAAACTTAAAGATCCTAAATTAAATTAATAAAGCCAAAATTAACTTAATATATTAATCAATTCCTAATAATAATTATCACACAAAATTAAACATTAATTAAAATAAAATCGCGCAATTTGGACATTAAATGCTAAAATGCAAAAAATACATATTTTTTTGTGATTTTCTATTTTCGTAAAACAAACTTAATTACTCCTAAATGTAGAATTATATCCTAGATGCAAATGTGATATATTTTTGTATTTTATATTAATTTAACAAATAAACATGTACAGACAAATACAAATAATTATCCAACAATGCCGCGAAAAATCTAAAAATTGCATACAAAGATAAATTGTTTTATTTTGAATTTTTTGGAGTATTTCTCATATAGGGCAAAAATCACGTGCTCACAGTTGCCCCTCTTTGCCCGGAGAACCGAAGAGTTTTCGTGCAAAGATAAGTGAGCGGATACGAGCGATTTTTTGCCCGTTTGAGTACTCCGAGTGAAACATTTTTTCAAAGATTTGACCGAACCTTTGCTTCAAAAGTTTTCCTACATATCCCGGGCTAAACGGGAATCAGGTCAATGTAATTCGGGAAGTTTTGGTAGCTGGGCCTACCATGGGAATGTGATTTTGTTGTTACTGCTGCTGCATGTTATTACTACTGCTTACTGATCTCCTTATTACACCGTGCTAAAAGAAAATAAGAAGCTAGACTAAACTAGTCTATGAATTACAAAATCTTATCTAGATCTTCAGGTTTGCCCTTCTCGCTTTGCCTTCTTATTGACTTACTTCCTCTGATGTTTCATTATTTCTGTCTTGACATTGTCGGCTTTTCTTGATTGTCGAGCTTGAACTTATGTTGGGGATTTTGTTGTAATCCTCTGCTTTACTGACTTTAACTTGAAATGCATTCCTCTGTTATGCGGGCGGGCTCCCGATTCCAACAGCAACTTTAAATCGCCTCTCCTCGCTTTAGGTGGGCTCCAGACTTCATTAACAACTTTAAAATAAAAGCATTTGGCAATAATTTATGAAATATATATATTTGACAATCTTTATGCATGCACGACCACTCGGGTCGAAAATAAATTAAACGTCCTTTTGAGGAAGGATTCAACTCAAATCCTATTTGAGGACGGATAGTCCCATAATATCCTATTTGACGGCGGATAGTCTCATAATATCCTATTTGAGGGTAGATACAACTAATATATCCTATTTGAGGGCGGATAGTCCCATAATATCCTATTTGAGGGTGGATAGTCCCATGATATCCTATTTGAGGGCGGATAGTCCCATAATATCCTATTCGAGGGCGGATAGACCCATCATATCCTATTCGAGGGCGGATAGACCCGTAATATCCTATTCGAGGGAGGATAGACCCATCTTCAAAATTTGAAATTTAAACACTGAAATGTATTCCTCTATTATACGGGTGGGCTCCCGATTTGAAAACTTGAAATTATCTTACCTACGATTGTTTTTCTTAAAATTGTGTTATGTTGCTATCCCTTAAAACTTGAATTGATTTCCTCGTTCCTCCGAGAAAATTTTCAACAATGGCAAAAAAATTTCTGCCCCAGTTTTGGTGACCTTCCTTGTGGCGTGCCTTTCTGCTATCAATAGCATTTTCATTCCGTGCTTCAAATCAAAGAAAATTTTGTTAGTTTTAAGCGTGGTGAGTGGTTGTGCCACTCTTGTTGGGGATGGTTTATCCCTTTTTCCTTTCCCTTGCTCTGCGTTCCCAAAACTTGTTGGGGAATGATATTATTTGTTGGGGATGATATTCCTGTTGAGGATGGTTTCTCTTTTTTTTTTTACTTCCTTCAAAACTTTTATCTTCTCTCAACACTGCTGGGGATACAAATGTTATCAGTTGGGGATAACGATGTTGAGGATAACACTGCTGGGGGATCTTCATTCCTTTAAAACTGGTGTTTCACTCTTCTAAAGACTGCTGGGGATACAACTGGATTTTTTGCTTTTTCTGAACACAAGTTTTACCCTTTTGTTCTGTCCGCTGGGAATACAACTTCCTTCATTAGAACTTGTTATGCTGGGGATAACACTGGTTTAAAGACCGCTTCCTTTGAGACTTGTCTTATCTTCCTTCTTCCCCAAATGGATGCCTGACTTCCAGAAAATTTTTCCAAATGAAAGGAAAACTTTCTGCCCCAATTTGATAATCTTTTACGTGGCATGCCTTTCTGCCATCAATGACGTTCCCTTGCCTTGCATAATAATTGGAAAGTTGGTGGCAAGTTTTGAAGTCATTTCTCACTTGTTCTGACTAGACATACTTTGTTGGGGATTTTGTTTTGATAAAAAGGAGAAAGATAAAAAGAAACAAAAATAGAAGACAAAGGAAAAAGATGACTCAAGAAAAACTATAAAAACTTATCAAATGCGGATACCAACTCTACTGGTCATGACATGCACATATAGTCTATCCTCCGTCATTAATCGCCTTTCATAATCTTCGTCAGGGGCTTTCCCATATGATTCTCAATCTTCACTCGACTTATAGCGCCCGAAGAGTTTTCACTATCAAGCCTCTCTCATTTTGATTTTTCTCTCAGCTTTCATCGCCTTATGGTGCCCGTGAAGGTTTTCACCGATAAGACTCTCTCATTTGTATTACTCTTCAGCTGGGGATTGGGGTGCCACCACTAAGATTCTTTCATATTTCTATTCTCCTGGAGATCAGAGTCTTTTCTGCTGGGAATTAGAGTGTTGTGTTCTGATAAGAGTCTATCATTTGTCTGACTTAGCATCTTTTGAAGATTAGTCAAAAGGTCTTTCTTTGGATCGTAATGTGGGATTTGGATAGGGCTAGAAAGAAAGGGTATTTAAAGTCTCAAAACAAATAAATTTGGGTTCAAAATTTACAACCTTCGGACCTAGATTTATTTATAATAAACACAATTTTTTGCCCCAGTTTCTTGCTTGGTTTTTTTAATATTATTTACACTATGACCGAGCTGTGAAGCGTCTACCTATTCGCTTTGAGGAATCAGGTCAAACGTATTTCCCAACCTGATTTCCTTGTTGTTCTAATTTTCCTTTTCATTTTTCTTTTCTTTTTCTTTATCTTTAACTCCATGTTTGTGTTTCTTTGCTACTGATTCCGAATGAGGGGTATGAAATAAAACAAATAAGGCTCAAAAAGGGGTAACGAAGGATAAAGTGTTTAGTAGCAGAACAAAATGCATTCGTCATTCCAATCTTCAAAACATGCCAAGTGCAAACAACGCCATTAGATATTCGCTATATCTTTAAAGCATTATTAGGCAACACTCTCATTTTCATTATTACGAACGACCCCCATGACAACATGACCAACTTGCCTTTAACGGTTTTCTTTTTGCTTGCCCTGGTTTCACATGACTCAGGCTCCAAATGATCTCATTATGTTCTTATTTCCCTTTAAATGTCCCGATCACCATCCCAATGGTTCATGATTAACTTTTAAGATTAGTCCTATAACTATGTGCATGTCATGTCACTAGAGTCGGCAGAAAAGGAACTATAGAAAAGAGAGGACTAAATAACAGAAAATGTCTAGAAAATAATAGAAAACAGGTCATTGCATTAACTGATGAAACAACAACTCGAACAACAAACAAACTAACTAAAATGGGTTACAACCATTAGGACAAACCTAGACAACATTAAACAATTAAACAAATAAAAGAAAAGGTCACATCATCTTGAGCCTCGTAATCTCACTACTACATGTCTTGTCCCCCACTTTTTTATTAAACAAATGTATTATTCCCCACTAACATATGTCTTGTCCCCCACCATATTATTTTAATAATACTTTAGTAAATAGTGGACAGAGCACTCAAATTAAATAATTATCTAAATTTTAAATTCCAAAAATATCCCCAAAATTACTAGAAATTACTATTCTAACCCCATCAGTTATAACCAATTCACCTAAATCAATTAACCAAAATATAACAGCTATAACCAATTCTTAATCAAATTCAAACAACAAATGCAAACTAAATGATGAACAACAAAGAATCAACTGAAATTATTTTGAACAACATTTTTAACAAATATACTTTCAGATTCAACAATAATAACAAAACTGAACATAACAAACAAGTAGACTCCAATTACTAAACTCAGATTCAAATTAAACTTAACAGATCAATAAAACAGATTTAAATTTCTAACTCAGATCCAAATTTAGACTTAACACAACAATAAAACAAATTCAAATCACTAAACTCAATAATCAATTGAACATCAAATTAACTCTAACAATATTACAATCAGGATAAAGGATTCAAGTGATTAAACTAAAACATTTCTATATTAAAACTAAACAAAACAAATGAATAAAGCAAAATGAAGAAATAATCAAGAACGTGATAAACAACAAATAAGAAAATAATCAAACATATACTGATTTTAGATCCGAGAATATCAAACAAAATACGGAAAAAAATGAAACTCAAACGAACTAACCGGATTGAAATAACAATGAACTAGAACGGAAACAAATCTGCCCGGAATATATATATATTTGTATATACATATATACAAATCTGCCCGTATATACATATATATACATAATCTGCACGTATATACATATATATACATAATCTGCCAGTATATATACACACACACACACACACACACACACACATATATATATATATATATATATATATATATATATATATATGGACGTTTGACGACGGGGAAGGGACGTGGCAGTGGTGGCCGACGACGGGGCTAGGCGACGTCGGGGAAAGGGTGGTCGTAAGTGAGATGGGGAAGCAGTAGAGGCGGCGGCTATGGTGTTTTCATCGTGTTCTGCTGGTTCGTTGGCATGGTGAGCTGAAGGTTGTTTGTTTGTTGAGGGAGGTGGCCGTTTGGGATGTGAAGTTGCTGGTGAAGGGCTGGGGTAACGAGCTGGTGGTTGTTGGCGAGGAGGGGGCGAGGGGTGTGATGGAGGGGAGGAATGGTTGAAGGAGAAGAAGAGAGGGGATGTATGTGTGTGTGTGTGTGTGTGTTTTATTTAGGTTTAGGTTTAATTTAGTGTATAGTGAAAATAACAAAAAGAAAGGGGGATGTGTTTGGTCAGATGGGGAAAGATTGGGCTAGGTGGGTTTTGGGTTGGGTAGATGTGGTTTTGGCTTGGGGTTAATTCAAGAATTGGCTCAATTCCGAATTTTCTTCTATTTTTTGTTCTCTTTTCGGTTATTTGTTCCAAAATTAAACTTAAAGATCTTAAATTAAATTAATAAAGCCAAAATTAACTTTAAATATTAATCAACTCCTAATAATAATTATCACACAAAATTAAATATTAATTAAAATAAAATTGCGCAATTTGGACATTAAATGCTAAAATGCAAAAAATACATATTTTTTTGTGATTTTCTATTTTCGTAAAACAAACTTAACTACTCCTAAATGTAGAATTATATCCTAGATGCAAATGTGATATATTTTTGTATTTTATATTAATTTAACAAATAAACATGTACAGACAAATACAAATAATTATCCAACAATGCCGTGAAAAATCTAAAAATTGCACATAAAGATAAATTATTTTATTTTGAATTGTTTGGTGTATTTCTCATATAGGACAAAAATCACATGCTCACAATGTCAATAAGAGATTAAGAATCCCGGTGAACTCCAGAGTTTTGTAATAGTGGATTCAAGCTAAGTGGGAGAGTCCCACCGCCTATGAGTGGGTTGCATGGTTAACTACGTGCGAAGTTTCTGGTGATTAGCACATTGATGGGTTATTTCAGCTACGGGAAAGGAACATAAGTGGTAATTTGAGCAAATGAATTATTAAAGGTGTGCTATCGTTGGCCTTATTAGCCCATGTTCAGACTTGGGGAGTGATTCTGTCGGGTCCTCCATTGAGAATCATGGAGTTGATTATATTCGGGCCAAGTCAAAGCGGGCGTCTCTCAGTAATGGTCCTAGCGGATTCAAAGAGGTAAAGTGTGGGGCTTAAGGGTTTCGAGCCTACAGGTACGGTCAAGAACTAAGCTTGGTAGTGGCCTATAAGAAGAGGTGCAGAATGTTCTATGATGTTGTCTTGGGATGTAGCAATGGGGAGGTACGAAATGGTTCATGGGATTTGAGTTAGCAGGGTCTCGTGGTTTAAGGTCACTTGGGATAAGCTCGGATGGAGTATGTTATGCGTTGAATGGAGTTGGTATTATTTCTAAGGCAATCAAGGATAAATTGGAAGAAGATAGATTTGTTAGCCTTAGTTGAAATGGCATATTGGGGCCAGCGATCAGTTCATTCCGTGTGATCAAGTTATGTGTGTGATTTGTAGCGGTATGTGTGAGGCTTGTCGGCCGCCGTAATTGATGTTGTTCAGAAGCATTCTTCTGTTATGGCTTGTTAAGTGGAAGCGGATTCCGGAAGGAATATGATGGCTTGGGCCACTACTTAGAGATTTGCATATCCTACGGTTATGGGAATATACCGTGTGTTTCTATGAATCTCCTGAAGTGAGTTAAGCGAAAAGTTCGTATATGATGAAGTGTTAAAATATTAATGATTTCGGAGTTATGATGAAAATCGTGTTCTATCGTATATTGGCACGTTGGGTGCGGTGAGAGGTATGGAAATTGGAAGTGAGGGTCAAGGTTGCAGTTCAGTGTTGACAAGGATGTCACGGGCTCGGATGAGCAAGGAAAGGGTTGAATGATTAAAGTAAATTGGTATTGTCTTCAGCGTCACCTGAGATCGATGTGTTGTGAAAAAGGCTTTGCATCCTGGTTAAGGATTCTTGACCGCTCTTCAGCGTTAGTGTGGTTGATGGTTTAGATGTGCTGACCCGTCATTTATTTTGGAAGATTGTGGGAACGTGTTCCACGGAAAGATTGTACCAGTGTGGCATGTAGCCACTTGTTTGACTAAAGATTTAAATCAAGTATGAGGAATTTGGGTAATATCATTACTTTGAGAATTTATGCCTTGAGGGAACTTTGGTTACCGGGTTATGAACTGAGGAGGTTGCTCCGGTAATGATGGTTGTTCTTATGTGTTATGAGGGAAAGAGAGTTACTATAGACCTTTGAAAGGTTATTAGCCAAGTTGGTTCAACCAGAAATCGGCTTGAGATCAATGGATTGATTTATATGCGAACAAGGCTTTATATCAGGCCAGTTGTGTTCATTTCGGTAACGCGCTCCTTAAGGAGTAGTTAGGGTGTTATCTCGTTGTCAGACATTTCGTGTAGTGATACATTACGTCGTGTGAGTTGTGAGGCAGCCTGAGAAATTGTGTATGTGTTGAGGATCCACGCGGGAATGTCGTATTATGAGCAAAATGGCTCTTGAGATTCAGATTATATATCGCACCTCAGTTGTGCTTGAGTTTCGTAGCTTATGGCACTGTATGTTCCCTCAGGGATGGTATTATGCACTTAGCGTGCTTGTGACCAAATTTGGTATCTTGTTGTAATGTGCAGCTTGGCCCGATGTATATCTCCTTATGTGAGTTCTATGTGTGGATCGGTTGGCATGCCGCCATAGGTATGTTATTTGGATCGGGTGGCACGCCGCCATGGGTATGTTATTTGGATCGGGTGGCACGCCGCTATGGGTATGTTATTTGGATCAGGTTGCACGCCGCAACAGTGTGATGTTTAGTACGGTTCCCCTATTTTCCTTTATGTGTTCGGATTACCATTTTCCGAGGAGAGCTTGTTCTAGTTGTGAGCCCGCGTCGCATGTATGATTCGCGAGTGGGGTGTCCGTTTAGCATGTACCCGCATCGCATGTATGATTCGCGAGCGGGGTAATTAGATCTCATTTTCAGAGTTTATTTCCTTTTGTATCACGTTCTAATTTGTAGCCTATTGGCACATGGTAGCATCATATGGGACTTTTGATTATGGCCGAGGTGGCTTATTGCCTGAGCAGTTCGTACTGGTTTAGACGAGATTATTGGATTTAGGACCAATGCAATGGGATTATGTGAAGTGAATTAAGGAGCTAAGAACATTAGATGGTTCAAAAAGAGGCAATGACTCATGTCACGGGTATGGACCCAATGATTTGTTGATTCAACAGTTGGTTATGAATTTTGGCATCTCTCTTCCGTCGTGTCGGTGTCGTAAAGGTTAGAGCAAGACCCATGTAGGTCATGAGATGAAATGGGAGCATCAAATCTGTGGAATTTTGATTAATTCGATCAGAAGGGTTATTGTGGTCTTATGAGTAAGTGATGCAAAGTGTGAATTCAAAAACGTTATGCAGTCGTGTCTGAGTACAACGTATAGTGATTGATATGGTGATCGTATGTTGGAAACAGGCCTGACATCAAAATTCTGGATGTTGGAAATGGGCTCTAAGGCTTATATGTTGAATAAAAAGGGAATATCTTCATAATTTATTGAACTAATGTGCCCAACTAAGTTGTGGTAGCACGGGAAGGTGCGTAAGAAGTTAAACAGTGAGTTCAGGCTACATCAACGTAGTTCTCAGCATGTTCGAGGAGGAACATATGTTTAAGTGGGAGAGAATGTAACGACCCGACCGGTCGTTTTGATCCCTAGCGTGTTGCTCAGTAGTCTGAGGCCATGAGCAGCTTCATTTAAGGTATTGTGACTTGTACGCATGGTCGGAATTGAAATTCAGGAAGATCAGAGCTAAATTTAAATGAAAATTCTCATTTCAGAAGCCTTAAGTTGGAGAAAATGGCTAAGATTGGAATTTTGAGTAAACAACCTCGTAATCAAGATCTGAAGGTTCCATCAGGTTTGTATGATAATTTCGGACTTGGGCGTATGCCCGGATCAGGTTTTGGATGACCCGGGAGCGTTTTGGCGCTTATTGTGGAAGTTGACATTTTGGAAAAAATTTCATACGTTTGGTTTGAAGTTCATTTCAGTGTTATCGATGTCCGTTTGGAATTTCGAGACTAGGAATAGCTCTGTATGGTGATTCTGGAGTTGGGAGCGCGATCGGAAGTGAATTCGGAGGTCCGTAGGTCATTTTGAAGCCATTTGGCTAAAGATAGAAATTTGAAGGTTTTTGAGAAGTTTGACTGGAAGTGGATTTTTTGATATCGAGGTCGGAACAGGATTCCGAAAGGTGGATAGGTCCGTAATGTCAAATATGACTTGTGTGCAAAATTTGAGGTCAATCGGACGTGAGTTGATAAGTTTAAACATCGGAAGTAGAAGTTGGAAAGTTCAAAGTTCATAAAGCTTGAATCGGGGTGTAATTCATGGTTTTAGCGTTATTTGATACGATTTGAGGCCTCGAGAAAGTCCGTAACGCATTTTGGGATTGTTTGGTAGGTTTAGTTGAGGTCCCGGGGGCCTCGGGTGGATTCCGAGTTGTTAACGGATCAAAAATGGAATTTTGGGAAGGCTGGAGTTGGCGAGTTGCTGGTATTTCCGCTTATGCGGAAATGTGACCGCAGAAGCGGCCCCCAGAAATGGTAGGCTTATCACAGAAGCGGTTTGGGGCCGCTAGGATGGGACCGTAGATGCGCTCAAGGATCCGCAGAAGCGGGACCGTATTTGCAGAAAAGAAGTCGCAGAAGCAGAAGAGGGCATTATGGAGAGGACCGTAGATGCGGTCAAAGTTTTGCAAAAGCGGGACCGCATCTGCAGAAGGTGCATCGCAAAAGCGAAAAGGGAGGTGGTCCAGGGGAACCGCAAAAACGGCGTTTGGACCGCACTTGCGGAACCGCAGAAGCGGTCAATGGACCACAGGTGCGGAAATACCTGGAGGCAGAAAGGCTGTATTAAATCGTGATTTGAGTTCTTTTCTCTCATTTTCTCATGGCTTGGGGCGATTTTTGGAGAGATTCAAAGGGGTATTTCGTCATCTATGTTAAGGTAAGTTACCCCTACTCATTTACAAGTTAAATACAAGATTATATCATGAAATTAGGCATGAAAATTGTGGGGGAAATTGGGATTTTTGGAAGAAAACCTAGAAACTTGATAAATTGGATTTTACCTTGAATTTGAGCATGAAATTAGGAGTAAATTATATATTTGAGCTAGTGAAGCTATGGGTAGTGTATATCTTCGAGAAATTTCGGAATCCGGGCATGTAGACCCGAGGGCATTTTGGTCATTTCACTAAGCAAAGTTGGGGATTTGTATAATTTGAATTGTTAACAAGTATTCGAGTATATTCTCATTAGTTTTGCGTTATTTGGCTAGTTTCGGAACATTTGGAAACGATTCGAGTCGTCGGGAAGGCTTGGAGGCCGTTTATGGATCATATGAGCGAGGTGAGTCTCATTTCTAACCTTGTAAGAGGGAAATGTCCCCATAGGTGTAATAATTGATTATGTGCTCCTATTTGTGGGGGCTACGTACGCACGAGGTGACGAAAGTCCGTGCGTAGCTACTATTATGCTAGTGTCCGGGTAGTTAGGACCCATAAACATGTTATACTTGGATTATTTATGAACACATTGATAGCTTGAATTGTTTAAATCACCTTGGATTGGTAAAGGAATTTAAAAAGAGGTTAAACATCATTTTTCCTCAATTGTTAAAAAGAGAAATTGTCTTATTTGGATAAAAACCCCCAATGAATTCTTAATTGGCTACTTGAGCATGTATTTTATGTGTACCTGTGTCGCATGCATAATTCACGAGCAGGGTATGTGTTTATTTATGGAATGGGCCGAATGCCTCGGCAGATTAAATAGATGCATCTATGGTTCGGGCCGTTCGACCCTCGGCATTGCACATTTTACATTCCTGTTGGATCGGGTCGTCGCCTCGGTGTGATTTGCGCATGTTATTTGTCGCTTGGAAATTTTAAATGTGAAATTTGCCTTCGTGGATTGATATAAATTGATAATATAATAAAGAATAAACATTGGAAGCCTTGATTAATCGTTGAAGGTGGTTACCTGTTTTCTGGCTTCGCGAATTAGAACTACTATATAAATCTATGATCTTTTCTCACATTTCTAGGATATTGATAATCGACCTCTAGTAAGTGTTGAAGTTGACCGTCTCGTCTCTATTTCTTCGAGATTAGGCGGGATACTCATTGAGTACACGTTGTTTACGTACTCATACTACAATTCTGTGCATTTTTGTTGCACATGTATATGTATTCCTAGCAGCCTACTGGGGGTAGCAGCGCGGATGATTCTGGGACTAGGTGAGCTACATTGTTCGAGGCGACCTGTAGCTAGTGTAGTTCCTTTCAGCATTTTTATATTTATTCTCTGTCCACTGTATTTCAGACAGATGTTATATTTTATTTTTCTTATCAATAGATGCTCATGCACTTGTGACACCGGGTTCTGGGATAGTTTTTGAAAGATGTGTACTAGTAGTTATTACTTAATTTGAATTGAAGTAGAGATTGTTTTAATTATCAAAAATGGAAGGAAAAATCCTAGATTTTCAAAGGTATTAAAAGAGAATTTAATTGATAATTTAGTTGTTTTGCCTGACAGAGGTATCCGGTGCCACCAACCCTTAGTGAATTTGGATCGTGACATATTTTAAGGACTAATTCCCGTAGTTGATCAAATTGAATTATAAAATCTGTTAACAAATTAGCTTGTGCTGTAATTAATCATGAAATATGGACGTTGGTTTATGTTAAAAGGGATTGGACTAAGGGTTACGGGTGAATCTTGACATGTCGTATGTTTTGAGACCGGGTTGGAAGTAATTCTGTTGTTCTTTATTCTTACTCTAGTTAATTAGGCCGCTAGGAATATGCTTAGGCCGATCATGTGGGCAGGCGAACTTTTCGGCGCGTAAATAATTATCGTGATTATGGGTACGGTTCCCGTGGCATAGTCATGGTACATAACTTCAAATTTGGGTGTGCATTTCATGTGACCTGACCATAACTAATAATAATAAAAATTAAACATGTTGTAGATTGTGGGTACGGCACCCGTGACGCGATTCACAATGTGTACACACCAAACGAGTGCGCGACATCGCGACTCGTTCAAATAATTTTCATAAATCCTAAAAGTGGTTAAATAATTAATTAAAAGTGGTAGAAGGAATAAAAATACACAAGAGATTCTAAATATGTAATTAATCAGATAATTAGACCAATTAATAATAGTTGAGCGACCGTGCTAAAATCACGAAACCCGGAAATACCTAACACCTTCTCCGTGTTAACAGAATTACTTATCCGAATTTCTGTGTTTCGCGGACTGTAAGACAGAGTTAAACTTTCTCGATTCGGGATTTTAAAACGGTAACTTGGGACACTATGAATTATCCCAAGTGGCGACTCTGAATTTGACATAAATAATTCCGTTTTGGTTATTGTCACTTTAATTGGAAAAATTTCCCTATCCCCTTTCATAAAAAAGAAAGTGTGACAATAATCAATATATAATCTACATATATGGCTAGAAAAAATAAACAATAAATATGACTGACTACTTGTAACCTTGACAAAGAATGAGGGCATACCAAAATTGGTTAAGTGGTTCTAGACTAAGTGGTCCATGCAAAAATTGCCCTTCTGGAGCCGAGGTAATTGATTCCCAGGTCACAAGTCACAATATATTGTAAGCTTGTAGCTTAGGAGTGAAGGATCTCAAGATCTGTTCACCTCAAATTTCAACCATTTTTTAAAAACTAAATAAAACAAGTTAAGATCTAAAATGCCAATTAGTTACTTGTATGGCTCGTTTGAACTTGGTCTTCTCTTTGTGTAACAAAAGTTACTTTTCGGAAAACGGATGCGTAAAGTTTAGTAATTTTGATATTAGTTTCCCAGCGACAACAATAAAATTATTTATGATTGAAACTAGTCCAAAGAGTTTTCCAAGAACCATTTAATTTGTTATGCAGGTTACCCGATGATATCAAATATCTATACAGTGTAGTAAATCCAAACATATTATACATCTGGAATGGTTTACAAGTTATAGCATCTCCTAAATATGAAAATCTTTAAAGCCGAGTGATTAGGCTGTAGAATAAATAACAATTTAGATACCAAGTAGTCTAGGAACAAATATATATTGCACTGAACAGGTCTAAGCCAAATTATTAGAATATTGACCAACGTGTATTTAGTATTTACTGACGATAAAAGGGGGATGGGAATTGATCTTAATTTGGCCCTTCAGAAGAATTCCTTAGCTGTTCTGGAGTGCTTTACCTCTCATTGGATACAATATGATAAGTCTTAAGATTTTATACACTGTTTTCACACTTAGTGATCAGTGCTTTTCTACAAATGAAAATTAAATACTGTCTGAAACATATTCAGTAAATTATAATTTGTTAACTTCTTAAAAATTGTATCACTTGATCAGTGGCCAAACTAGAAATTTTCCTAAGAGTGTTCATTTTACCCCTGATTTTATCCGTACGCAGATAGTCCCCTCGTTTTTTTGGAGAGTAGATTTACCGAAGCGACGAGAAGTGATAAATTAACCCCGGTTCCTTCTTCTATACATTACAACCGAGTTGACGGGTCAGCAAACGTCCCATCAGTCGCATCGTTCTAACTTCGGACACGTGTCAGCCATCGGTTGACTATCCTTGAATGTGAAACGTCATGCATTGATTATCCTTCCTCTATAAAAGCACCGACCCCTTTTTCACTTTTTTACTTTCCGATTCTATAGTTCTTTGATTTACCTTTGACTTCTCCACTTAACTTTAACCTCTTCAAATCTTCATACATTGCTTTCTAGATTTTCATATCTTCATGTTCAAATCTTCAAATTACTTCTTTAAATCTTCAAATTAGACCTTCATACCTTCATCCACATCTTCAAATCTTCATCCACATCTTCAAACCTTCATATTTTCCAGAATCTGATGGCAAAAACTTCCAAATCCGTGCCTCAAAAAACCGGCCCTTCAACTTTCAACCTGGCCACAGATGTCGAGGTGACCGTTCCCGAGGTGGTCTCGGAGCCTCCTTTGAAGAGTTTCGTTCCCAGGGGTTGTCTATTGAAAACGACTTCAAATTTGAGAAGGCCTCCAATCAACAGGACTGAGGTTTGGGAGTATGGGGGTACATATGCTCCGTTACCTAGGACACACTCCCCACAGTTCAGGTGGACTGAATTTGGGAGGGCAAGGAGGTGGTCGTTCCCGGGCCCAAAGAAGACATCACCACTCACGTGGAGGGGTATCTAAGTGTTTACACTTACCTCTTCACACTCGCCCCGGTGGACCCTATAATCCCCGACTTCTACAAAAGGTAAGAGGTCTGCCTTTGGTAGTTTCACCCATCCTTTTAGAGGATTGTAATCCTCCTCCGCCACTTCGTAAACAACGCTAAAGTACCTCAATTCATCCTTGACCACCTGCTTCGTCTCTACAGTCCCAGAATCTTCCGAGGGGGGCTGATCAAGCTCGTTCGTTGAGCAAGCAAAGTGCCATTCTTGAGCATCGATGAAAATCTAGATCAAGTTTGGTAGGGGAGGTTCGTCTGGGTGAAAGCCGATGACATCATTCCTCCCAATTTCTATAGTTCCTTGAAAAGTGGAACCTTCTCGAGTACTTGGTACTTCTTTTTATTCTTTTTCTAATTGCCCTATGTCTACCATTGTGCAGCGGTCGTTCAAGTTCCCAAGGCAATCCCCCACTTCAAGGAGTGGATCGAGGGGATTTGCAAACAAATGTCTTACTTCGACTGCGAATGGTGCAAGCTCTCGAAGGGCAAATGGAGGCCTGTTCCCATGGTGAGTCTTCGTCCCTAATAATTACATTTACATACTTAACTTTTACTTTTGCTAAGTCTTTTACCCTCTCACAGGTTTGTCCAAGACCACCGAGCTTCGACCATTAGATAAGGATGAGGTCCCGTCCTTGCTTGTCGAACCCTCTGCTTCGGGACAACCCGGAGCTACCGCAAAGGAGGAGAAAAAGAAGAAAAAGAGGAAATCCTTTGGCTCCTCGGACGCCGAGGTGAGTAAGAAGAGGGTAGCGGTCCAGGTCCGAAAAAGCAATAAAAAGAATACCAAAGCCAGGATACCGAACCTCGATTCCCTCTTCAAGCTCAGGTATTACCCTTAGGACGATGATCTGGAGTTCATCGCTCATGAGTTGACCATCGATGAAATAGAGCAGGCGGAAACTAGAAAAGGTGGTCGAGAGGCCGATCCCCCTCTAGCTCGAGAGCCAGAAGGAGAATTGGAGGTCATGGCCTCCCGAGAAGCCGCTCCAACCCTGAAGGAAGTAGTTGGTGTCATCAATATCACAGAGACATTGTCCCATACAAAGTCTATGTTCGAAGAGGCTCAAGCCGATAAAGAGAAACTAAACAAGACGGCATGGGGCACAGATGATGCCCTTGATATGTTCCTCTACGGCATAGACATGAGCGCGTTGGAGGACTATTCCAGAGTTGGTTACTTAGACGTCCCAAGAAAGAACGTGCCATCGGGTGCAGGTGCGTCGAGCTCAAGCCTGAAGCTAGTGAGATAGTTTCCTGCCCCGAGTGTGGATCCCGATCATAAAAGAATGGTCGTTTTCACTATCTCTATGGATGCTCGGGTGTTGTTCGCTCCGGTAGGTATGCCTAGATATCTTCGTTGTTTGGTGTCCGAGAAGGACCGGGTGAAGTTGAACAAAGTAGGCACATCGAGCCTCTTCAACGAGGTGCAACAAACATTTAACTGGTAGGATGCCTACTCCTTATACCTTTTGCGAATCTTGATTAGCTACAACATGTTCTAACAGCCTTATTGTTTTTTTTTCAGGCTTCGGTGCTCTACCATCAAAGTTTCCTTGGGTCCCGAATAGAGATCGGCCAGCTTGAGTTCAAGCTCAAGGAACAGGTCCGGAAGGACATGTATATGGCTTTTAGTGAACAACAAGATGAGGCTCTCAAGGACCTCTAATTTCTCCTAAGCGAGTTGGAAAAGGCAAAGAAGGAGGCCTCGTCCATGAAACGGAAGCATGCCGATCTGGTCAAGAAGGTAAGGATCTTTGAGGCTAAAAACGAGATGCTACTCGTGATGACTAACAACATAACTTCGTAGCTCCAAGAGAAGATAGACTTGATTGACCAGCTTCGGGCCGAGATGGATGAGGTCAAGACCACTATCGAGGTGCTGAAGGGTAGGATGGACCTGCTGGCTTCACAAAAGGAGGCTACAAAAGAGGAGCTAGCCGACAAGTGGTCACGGCTAAATGATAAACTTCGGTCACAACTTAATTCAGCCACCTCGAAATAAGATTCCCTTGGCCAGGAATATACTGCGCTAAAGTCCAAATTGGAGGCAACCTCGATTGATTCCTCCAAAGTTGAGGAAATGCTGGTCCATTATAAGGCTGATATGGAGATAGCCGAGGCATGTTTAAGGACGAAGAACGAGTATGTAAAACGACTGTCCCAGAGGGAGACCCTCAAGGCGATTCACGCCAGAGGATTTGACCAGCCAGCCATGATTGAAGAAGCCAAGAGGCCCGAGGCCAAAGCAAAGGAACTTTATGAGCCCGAAGGTTCTAGTGCCAAGTCGAGCTTCGGTGAAGATCAGGCGTAGATGCCTTAGTTCTTTTTTGTTTTCCTTTTGTAAATTTTATTTCTTGTTTATTCTGAGGCCGTTTTATCGTGCCTTAGTAAATATTTTTTGAGATATGTATATAAATTTCCCTTTTGGCAACATCGTGTTTTTATTTTTCAGCATTTGCTTGACATCATTTTTATTTGCATATCATCCCTAATGATTTAGCATAGAATCAAACGTAATCTATAGAATTCGTTCTTTGGAGGTCCGAATGGGGCCCGATTTCGATGGCAACTCCAGATTACTCGTGCCTAAAAATTTGATAAAATCGAAGGCCTTTAAGATGTTTAAGTGTTTTATTCATATACGCTGATGTTTTTGCTGAGGGTAACCCTTTAATAGGTTTTGATTATATGTAAGGGCCTTACTTTTGAAGTACGGACTCCGTACATCTCTGAACCTTTTTAGGGTGGTCGTAGCCTTTTCATATTCAGGCACTACCTAATAGGCTAGGTGCCTTCGTAATTCGACAGCCCGGGCCGTTCGATATTTTTTATCGGATGATATTTCCCTAGCTGGGGTAGCCCGTGGGCTTTAGGATCTAGGACCATTTTGAATCATCGATAAAGCGAAATGCGTAGTAATAAAGTATGAAAGAAGCAAAGATTTGTTTTATATGTAGAGTACATAATCGGAGGCGCATAAGCTTTGTGTTGTGGCTAGAGTGGGCTATATGGCCATGATTCGTTTGACCATTTGACCCTTACAATAAATTCTAGCCACCAAGCCTTGGATTTTCACATATAAAATTTCTCATAAAGTTTGTCCTTTTTAAAGAACTTAACCTAGGGGTAATGATGGCCAATATTTGAGGCCGAACTTGTAAGGAATCAGATACTATTGGTTTGGTTCAAACGATCAATAATTACGATTTAAGGCTGGTCTTCAAAACTAAGGTAACATATTTTACTGTTGCCTCATTAAAAACCTTGCACAAAAATCCATTTCGGGATAAAATCGGTTCAGTATAATACGTGATTTCAGACCTAATAGTAACATTTTCCCTTGGCCGACTACCTATATAAGTTAGTCCATAATATAATGAAATTAAAAAGGGAATTGAGTTTGTACCTTAGCAGTAGTAACGCTTTAAGTGTGCCACATTTCAGTTGTTCTATAGCTGTATACCATTCCCGTCGTTCGAGTTCTTGGTGTGTAGCGTTACTTTTCTCAACACCAAGTCCCCAACTTGAAAATCTCGAAGGTTGGAACTTTGGTTATACTACCTCCCTACTGATTGATTCTGGTCGGCTGACCAGACCAGGGCGGCTTCCCACCTTTTATCCAATAATTCTAGGCTCGTGGTAATGGACTCGCTGTTTGACATTTCGGTAGCATACTGTAACCTGAGACTCGGTTCCCTTACCTTAACTAGTAATAAATCTTTGGTTCCATAGACTAGGGATAATGGGGTCGCTACGGTACTCGACTTCGAAGTCGTACGATATGCCCACAACACTTCGAGCAAGATTTACTGCAACTTACCCTTTGAACTGGTCAATCTCTTTTTTCAAGTTTTGGAGTATAGTTTTGTTTGTCGATTTCGCTTGCTCATTCCCACTAGGGTGGTAAGGCATTGAAAATATCTTCTTGATCTCGTGGTCTTCGAAAAACTTACTTACCTTGTTGTCGACGAATTGTTTTTCATTATCGCAAATAATTTTGGCCGCTATCCCAAATCGACATATTATGTGATCCTAGATGAAGTCGATGACTTCTTTCTCCTGGACCTTCTCGAACTCCTGATCCTCGACCCACTTGGAAAAATAATCGATCATGAGTAGTATGTATTGGGCATTATCGGGCGCCTATGGCAAGGGACTGATGATATCCACCCCCCACTTCATAAACGACCATGGCGATAGGATCGGGCAAAACACCTCTCCCTATTGATGAATCATTGGGGCGTGTTTTTTTAGTAGTTGTTGCATTTTCGTACAAAGGCTTTCACATCTTTTTCCATTTTATTCCAGTAGTATCCAACTCTGATCAACTTTCGAACGAAGGATTCTGAACTAGAATGGTTTCCACAAGTACCCTCGTGGACTTTTCTCATGGCATACTCGGTCTCTCCCGGACCTAAGCATCTAGCCAGTGGGCCGAAGAAGGACCTCCTGAACAATTTCCCTTCGACTAAGCTAAACCTAGCAGCTCTGGTACGTAGAGCTTTCGATTTCTTGGGATCCGGTAGCAATTGTACTATCTTCAGGTAGTCCATGTATTTGTTTCTTCAATCCCAAGTCAAACTTGTCGAGTTTACTTTGGCATGACCTTCTTCTACCGTCGAGTTCATCAGTTGAACCACTGCCCTTGAGTTGAATTCATTAGAGTCAACATACGACCCCAAGTAGGCCAATGCATCACCCTCAATATTTTGATCTCGAGGTATGTGCTATGCTGCAGAGTCAATTATTTGAAGTGATGTGGGGTTACCTGCAATTTGTCTAAGTACCTCCGCATCCGTCTCTCTTTTACTTCGAATGTTCCATTGACTTGATTTACGACGAGGAGGGAGTCACATTTGGCTTCGATCACTCTGACCCGGAGGCTTTTAGCCAGCTCTATACCTGCAATCATAGCTTCATACTCGGCTTTATTGTTAATCAATTTTACATTTCTAATAGACTGTCTAATTATGCTACCTGCAGGTGGTTTTAACACGATACCGAGCCCGAACCTTTTTGTATTTGAGGCATTATCCGTGAATAGGTTCCAGATCCCTGAATTATCCCCTGAAGTGAGTAGCAATTTCCTTTCGACCACGGGTATCAAGGTTGGCGTAAAGTCGTCCACACAGTCCCCCAAAATCTGAGACCTTATGGCAGTCGGAGGTTTGTACTCGATATCGTACCCGCCGATCTCTATAGCCCATTTGACTAGCCGGCCCGAGAGCATGAGCGTATGCATGAAATTCCTCACTGGGTAAGAGATCACGACACATATGTAGTGGCATTGAAAGTACGGTTTTAGTTTCCTGGAAGCACTTAGTAAGGAGAGCGCTAACTTTTCTAGGTGAGGATACGTTGTTTCGGCATCGCCTAGGTTTCTACTAATATAATAAATAATAAATTGTGTACATTCTTCCTCCTGTACTAGGACACCACTCACCGCCACCTCGCAAACCACCAAGTAGAGGTACAATTATTTGTCTTTTGAAGTGTGTAACAAAGGGGGGCTCGATAGTTATCGCTTGAGTTCTTCCAAAGCTTGCTGGCATTCCGAATTCTAAGAAAAATTGTTCTTCTCTTTCAATAGTGAGAAGAACCAATGGCTCTTGTCTAATAATCTCAAGATGACCGACCCAATGCGGCTATTCGCCCGGTCAGTGTTCGAACTGCCTTAACGTTATCGAATACGGTGATGTCCTCTATGGCCTTTATTTCGTCGGGGTTGATCTATATCCCTCGATTAAATACCATGAACCCGAGAAACTTTCCCTAACCGACCACAAATGCATACTTCTCTAGGTTTAACTTCTTGTTGTACTTCCTTAACATGTCGAAGATTTTATGCAAATTCTTCAAATGGTCATCTGCTTGCAGCGACTTGACCAACATATCGTCGATATAAACTTTCACTGATTTTCCTATTTATTCTTTGAACATCCGATTTACCAGACATTGGTATGTGGAACCAGCGTCTTAAAACTAAAAAACATTACGTTATAGCACTAGGCGCCGGACTTTGTTATGAAAGAAGTCTTTTTCTTTATCGTCCAGGTCCATCCGAATGTGGTTGTACCCGGAATAGGCATCGAGAAAATTGAGTATCTTGTGACCGTCGCGTCGATTATTTGATCGATGTTAGGAAAAGGGAAAGAATCCTTTGGATATGCCTTGTTTAGATCCTTATAATCTACACACATCCTTAATTTATTTTCTTTTTAGGTACTACTACGTTAGATAACCAATTCGGGTGTTTAACTTCCCGGATGGAACATATTTTTAGAAGTTTGGATACCTCATATTTGATAAACGCGTGTTTGATCTCGGACTATGGCCTTCTCTTCTGCTTGAACGGATGGAACTTTGCATCCAAATTCAACTTGTAAGTGGTCACCTCATCTCCAGTCTCACTTCCATCTGTTGCAAACCCTACTTCTCCTCTATTCCTGAATCTCAGGGGAAGGAAACTCCATTCTTATGGGATGAAACTCTGGTGCTTTTTGAGTCTCTGGTTCATGACACCATCACAGAAGAACCTGATTCTCTTTTAGCTGAAACAAACTAGGTGGTTGTAGAAGAAAGAGGCTTTTGAGTCTGCCTTGCAAAAGAGTAAGTAGAGTATTAACAAAAAAAGGGTTGATGAAATAGGGGGAAATTGTGGCTGATAAACACATTCCAGTGGTTGAGGTTGATAAAGATATTGTGGAGGAACCTAGTTCCTTAGTGAAAAGATCTCAAAAGGTTGTGGCTCAAAAAGATTTGTTTAAGGGTGACATTGTGGCTGTTGCAAGAAGGAATGGGAAGGTTATTGAAATATCCAAAAAAAAAACAAAAGTGGGAAACTGTGGGAGGACTTGGTTCAATGAAGACCATTCTAAGTGACAGTGGCCTTGGGCAGAAGAGTTAACTCAGAAGAAGTCTTGTGAGGTCGCATGCTTGCCTGATAATCTAGGAGATGGCAAGTATGAGACAAGTTCTGGACTTAGGCAACTAGTGGAGAATCTGCCGAAGAAATTGCTTGAATAACAGTTGTCTGCAACTACACACATGGACCTAGCTCTCAAAATCATTTCTGTCTCATCTTCCCAGCCTCCCTCTTTTAGTGCCCCCTAGGATCCTCTTAGTGGCCAGTTCTCTTTTGCTCTGAAAATTTTGTAGTTGTTGTTTTTCTTTTTGTTTGCCTTTTTGTGATGGCATGTTGGATTTCATCGTTGCTGCTCCTGTTGAAACAGTCAAATTTCCTATCAATAAAACAGCTCTTCTTTTGCTTGTACAATGTTTGTTTTCCCTTTTGCTTCTCTTTTCAATCATGATTGTGTGCACATATGTGGCATGAGTTAGCCTTGTTGGACTTCTTTATGCCTTTTTTTCTGACTGTGTCTTTTTGCTGATGCCAAAAGAGGGAAGAATTTATTACACTGATATTGTATCAAGTAACTAAGGGGGAAGCATAGAGTCAGGGGGAGCATATACGGTTGCTGGTAACTTATTTGGTTAAGTCAAATAGTCATCAATGTCAAAAGTTTGTCATCATCAAAAACGGGGAAATTGATGGGCTTAAGTTCTTTTAATCTATGTTTTGATGATCTAACAAACTTTATGTATAGAACCAGATAAAAAACCAAGAATGATAGTAAAAAGTCAGGGGGGAAATATGGGGAAACATGTGTAAGTAAGGGCATAAAGTCAGGTGGAACCTCTAGTCTCCTGTTATTCAATCTGGTTCTCTAAGCTCTAACTCCTCGTTTTCAATGCTAAGTTTGTCATCATCAAAAAGGGGGAAATTGATAGGTTTTCAATATCTTTGCCATGTGTTTTGATGATCTAACAAACTTAATGTCAAGAACCAGATAGGGAACCTGACTCACTTGGATTACACTGCATCTAACGGATTCCAGCCAAATGTGAACTAGCTACAGTTTCAGGAGGTAGGAACCCAGACAAGGATCTGATACTCTTGTGGGTTCCTCACGGCAGTACAAAGTCAATTGGACACAGCTGGAAACGAAGATTATGACGCACTGCACTATTTCTAGCGCCCACTCATTCTCTGACCAACTCAAGTGCTGACATCACTCCAAGTGATCATTCTCAATGTGTACCTAAAATGAGTTAATCAACTCAAAACAATCTGGGCAGAGTGCACAAGAACCAGATCAGGAACCTGATCTGTTGGTACTTCTCTAACAGAAGTCCAAGTCAACTATATAGCTGGAACGCAATTGTGTGACTAATCGCAACTATACAAACAGGAACACAAAAGGGACTTGGTCCCTCAGGATTCTCTGACAGAAGTACAAGTCAACTACAGCTCGAAAGTAATTGCAGAAAGTGACTAACTGCAACAGTGCAACAAACAGTGCATCAGTCACTTCCCATTGAGATTAGAGATCACTAAGGGTGTCTTGTATAGTATAAACCTTATGCAAGACACAAGTTTCAGGTTCCAACGCTTGCAAACTAAGAAAAGTAAAATATTCTCTCAAGTTCAAGAACCTCTCTCAAGAACAAAGCTGCTGCAACCTCAAGGACCTGATCCACGATCAAAGATATTTTAAGTCCTTAGGTTTGTAGAGTCTTTGTAATTTGTTCTTCATTATAACTTCTATCCAGCTTTCTTAGAAGCATTGATTAGGTTGAGTCATAAGAAAAATCCTTTGTAACTGTAGGGTGATAAAGTGGCTTGTGGTGGAAACATCACAAATTAGTCAAAGCCTTTGTAACCGTAGTGTGATAAAGTGGCTTGTGGTGGAAATACCATAAGTTAGTCAAATTATTTGTAACTAGGATAGTTATAGAGCGGCTTGTGATGAGAGCATCACAAGTTAGTTGAAGTCTTTGCAATAGAGTTATTGTAAAGTGGCTTGTAATAGGGAGATTGCAAGTTAGTGAAGTTAAAAGCCTACATGTGTAGGTCGTGGTTCTTTGATCCCCCTGTGTGAGATTTTTCCACATAAAAATCCATGTTCTTATTTACATTTAGCTTTACTAGCATTCACAATAGAACCCGATAAAGGACCAGGTACTCTGCTATTTGGTGGACTCACAGAAACTTAGCACTGTATCAAACTGATATAGGACCAGATCCCTATACAGTGTGGTTCATCAGTACTTTCAGAGGAAACACATAGAGAACTAGGTTCTTGATACAGTCTAGTGGACGCACAGTTTCTAACAAGCACTTCTCGCCTCGTTGTTGGGTACAACGACGGTCTCAATCCATTTGGACACATAATCCACCGTGACCAAGATATGGGTGTTTCCACAAGAGCTCACAAAATGGCCAATGAAGTTAATGCCCAAAACATCAAAAATATCAATCTCCAAGATGGTTGTGAGAGGCATTTCATTTTTCTTTGAGATTCCACTGACCCGTTGATATTCATCACATCTTTTCACCAAATTACTAGCATCTTTGAAAAGTGTAGGCCAATAGAAACAACAATTAAGAACTTTGGCCACCATTCTTACTCCACCATGATGACCACCATATGGTTAAGAATGATAAGCCCCAAGAATATCACATTGCTCTTCTTCCGGTACACACCTCCTAATCACCCCATCCTTACAAATCTAGAAAAGGTATGGTTCGTACCAATAATAATCTAGACAATATCTTTTGAGCTTCTTCCTTTGACTTGAAGAGAACTCATCCGGAATGATTCCACACACAAGAGAATTTCCCAAGTCCGTGAACCACAACACCTCTTTCATTGAAATTGCCAAAAAATGCTCATCGGGGAAGGAATCATGGATTTCAAAGCAATCATGCGGCCTCCCATCCTCCCCCAATCGAGACAAGTGGTCCACTACTTGGTTCTTACTACCTTTCCTATCTTGGATGTCAATATAAAATTCTAGAAACAAGAGTACCCATCTCATCAACCCAGCTTGAGAATCCGTTTGCTCATAAGATAACGAAGTACCGCATGGTCCATGTGGATAATAACTTTGGCAACCATCAAGTACAGGCGAAAATTCTCAATTGCAAACACAGTAGCAAGGACTTCTTTCTTCGTAACGGTATAATTGACTTGGGCACTATTCATGGTCTTAAAAGCATAGTAGACCGGATAAAAGATCTTGTCAATACGTTGCCCCAACACAGCCCCAACCGCTACATCACTTGCATCACACATGAGTTCAAAAGGCAAAATCCAATTTGGAGCGGTAATGATCGGAGTAGTTTTCAACTTGAGCTTCAACAATTCAAACACTATCATGCAATCATCATTGAATTTGAAATTGGCATCCTTCTCAAGGAGCTTGCACAGTGAGGTTCACCACTTTAGAGAAATCTTTGATAAAGCGCCCGCATGGCCTAGAAAAATCCATACACCCTTTACCAAAGTTGGGGGTGGAAGCTTAGAAATCACCTCAATCTTTGCCTTGTCAACTTCAATTCAATTTCTTAAGATTTTATGGCCAAAGGCAATACCTTCCTCAACCATGAAATGACATTTCTCTAAATTGAGTACCAAGTTAGTTTCCTCACATTTAGCCAACACTTTGTCCAAGTTTGCAAGACAATCATCAAAAAAATGCCAATCACCAAGAAGTCATCCATGAAAACTTCAAGGCAGTCCTCTACCATGTCCGTGAAAAGAGACATCATACACTATTGAAGAGTTTTTGGTGTGTTGCACAAACCAAATGGCATCCTCTTGAAAGTAAAAACACCATAGAGACATGTAAAGGTTGTTTTCTCTTGACTCCCGGAGCAATGATAAATTAGTTGTAGTTATACTACCCATCTAGAATGCAATAGAAAACACGTACGGCCAGTCTATCGAGCATTTGATCTAAGAAAGGAAGTGGAAAGTGATCCTTCCTTGTCACTTTGTTGAGCTTGCGATAATCCATGCAAATCCTCCAACTGGTCATCGTTCTTGTAGGAGTCAATTCATTCTATCATTAGTAACCACCATCATGCCCTATTCTTTGGGACACATTGAATCAGAGAGGTCCATGAACTATCGGATATAGGGTAGACAACACCATTATCTAACCACTTGATAATCTCCTTCTTGACAACTTATTGCATAGCCTCATTGAGTCTTTTTTGGTGTTTAATGGACGATTTAACACTATCCTCCAACTTGATCTAATGCATGAAAAAGGCAGGGCTTTTTTATATTTTTTAACATCACCAATGTGGAATCTACCTACTTGTTAGTCAAACAAGAGGAAAGAATAACCGGTAAAGTAGAACAAGGGCTAACAAATTTATACTGAAGGTGTGGAGGCAATGGCTTCAACTCCAAGTTAGTTGGTTCTTCAATATAAGGCTTTATAGGAGGAGTCTTCTTATTTTCAAGATCCAAAGACAATTTGTGGGGTGCACAGTTGTACGACCCCATTCCTTGCAAAATATCCATCTCGTCATCATCAAAGTTGAGCAAGACATCCTCTAATATATCACCAACATTGATAGTAGATGTCACGACCCAAACTGGAGGGCCATGACTAGCACCCGACCATACTCTTCGAGCACCAACGTACATTTAATCTAACCTTCTTTTTTATCTTTTAGGGCTGAGAAGATCAATATAAATGGTAGACATGGATCATGGACAACCAATAATAAAATATGATGG
>MU755275.1:3838-43069 GCA_026770625.1 Nicotiana glauca
AAGGAAATTGCATTTCATTGAAATTTTAAGATAACAAGGTTTAACTCATCCAAACAGACAGAACATAGAATTTGAATTACAACCCTGGAAATAATCCAGATTAAACTGGAAAAAAAAATTAAAGCCGACTACCAAGACTCCCTCCGAGTAGGAAAAGGAGTAGCTTCCCCATTGTTGATCTTTGCACAGGGCCCCACAAATTGCACATATGCCTTGCTACATCCCTCTCTAGCTTTCACCATACTCACCTTGTTGAACAACCTCTCGAACCCCTTTTCCAAATCTCCATCAACATCAATCAATGAATCGGGAACCGTTGACACTAGGCGCTTTCTGGCACTAGGCCCGACAAATGATCTGGACAGCTGCGAGATGGGCTTTGGAAGAACCCATGCCCTATGTTTCAACTTTCTAGCTTGCCTTATGTCTGCAGCTGTAGGCTTGAACCCCAAACCAAAAGTAACCAAGTTTTTAGGAAGAGACACTGGTTGTACGATGCCTTGCAGAGAAGCACCCAAACCCTTGCCAGGTACGAAGACATTCTTCAACATTTATGAAGCCACCATGACTAATTCTACTTTCGGAATTGGAACACATTCCCCTTCTGGGATCTTTTCAACTGATATTGTGTCAAAAACCTGATAGACCCACGGACCCTTGTCGTCTTCAGCTTCAATGAAAGGTATAATGGAATCATTCTGGGCACACAAACTATCCTCTCCGTGCTCCACAATTTCCTGTCTGTCCCATTCAAATTTAACCATCTGGTGCATGGTAGACGGCACTGCCTTGGCGGCATGAATCCAGGGTCGACCTAGCAAAAGATTGTAAGAAATCGCCACATCCAGCACTTGAAATTCCATAGTAAATTCAACTGGCCTTATAGTCAGTTCCAGCACTATGTCCTCGATTGAATCTTTCCCTCCATCGTCGAACCCCCAAACGCAAATACTATTCTTGTAAATTCTTTCATTCTTCACTTTCTATTTGTCCAGGGTGGAGAGGGGACAAATGTTTGCACTAGACCCATCGTCAACCAGAACTCGAGTAACCACAGAATCTTCGCACTTCACCGTCAGATAAAGGGCCCTATTATGCTCAGTACCCTCCACGGGCAACTCATCATCGGAGAAAGTAACTCTGTTCACCTAAAATATTTTTTTTTTCTATCTTTTCCATGTGGTTCACCGAGATATTGTTAGGAACATGGGCCTCGTTCAAGATTTTCATCAACGCACGACGGTGCTCGTCCGAATGGATTAACAATGAGAGCAATGAGATATGAGCAGGGGTCTTCCTCAACTACTCTATAATAGAATAGTCCTACACCTTCATCTTCTTTAAGAATTCTTCTGCTTCTTCTTCGATCATAGCTTTCTTCACTGACATTGGGTTATCTTTGGAGGTTTTGTCTTTTCTTAACTCCTCTAGGGCAAAGCATCTCCTCGAGCGAGTCAGACCATGGGTCCCACAAACTTCTTCTTTAACCTCTTTCCCTTTGTAGAGCCCTATCATTCGGCCATAATTCCAAGGGATAGCCTTGCTGCTGACTATTGGTAGTTGAGTTACCGGTTTGATGATAACAGGCTCTATGCGAGCACCTTCCACAACTACAATGGGCTTGGTAGCTACCCCTGGCACTACCACTTTTGCTTTTTCCTATTTCAATGCAACCCTACTTGAAGACTCTTTCTGAACCACCACAATTGGTTTACTATCTATCTCCTTCAACTTGATCAACGACTTCTCACTGGTTAACTTCTCACTTGACCTGACTTCATTGGACCTGATCATCATTACAGTCTGCGAGGGCTTTTTAGGCTCTCCTCCTTTTTGCACTATCTCAATCATATTGGTCTCATGATGGGCCGAGAACGGATTCTGGTTGATGTTGGGCATTTCCGGGGCTTGAACCTCGATCTGATGGGTATTAATGAGCTCTTAAATAGTTGTTTTCAATTTCCAGCATTTCTCTGTGTCATGCCCCGGGACCCCTGAACAATATTCGCAACTCACCAAGTGGTCAAGATTTCTTGGAAGGGGGTTTGGCAGCTTAGGCTCAATCGGTTTCAACATACCCAACTGTCTCAGCCTGTGGAATAGACTGGTATATGATTCTCCCAATGGAGTGAAAGTCTTCTGCTTCTGCGACCTCTCATTCTCGAAGGCTTGATTTGGTCAGAAACCTGTTCTAGGGGAATTTCTGTAGGCTCTTGGGAGTGGATAGGTATTTTGTGGAGTTGAGTAGGTATTTTGTGGGGTTGGAGCACGCCATTATGCATGGGCAGGAGGTTGAGTGTATGTTTGAGCATGATGGACAGTGAAGTGGGGATCTGGAGGTGGGTAGTAGTATTGTGGTGGGCTATATGGAGTGTGGGGGTAAGTTTGGGGGTAGGGTCGAGGCTGGTTATAATAAGGTGACGGGCCCTTGGACCAAGCTCTTGACTCAACTACCGCAACGTCCTCTTTCTTCTTATTCCCCAGTACACCCCCAGTGCCATTTTGAATGGCTTGGGAGGTCACCTTGATTGCTGAATAACTCATGATTTAGTTGGACTTGAGTCCTTACTGTACCATGCTTCCCATTTTTACCACTTCGTTGAAGGATTTCCCTGCCGCTGACACCAAGTGACCGAAATAAGTGGGCTCCAAGGACTGCAAGAAATAATCAATCATTTCACTCTCTTTCATATGAGGGTCAACCCTCGCTGCTTGCTCTCTCCAACGAAATTCGTATTCTCTGAAACTCTCCCCAGGCTTCTTCTCAATCTTCATCAATGATAGACGGTCTAGGACAATTTCAAGATTGTACTGAAAATGGCAGGCAAATGCTTGGTCCAGATCGTCCCAAGTGTACCACCGACCATGATCTTATCGGGTGTACCATTCCAAAGTTGAGCCACTTAAACTTTGACTAAAATACGCCATTAGTAATTCATCTCTTCCACCCGCCCCTCTCATCTTGCTACAAAAACCTCTCGGGTGTGCCACTGGATCACCATGCCCGTCATATAAATCAAACTTGGGCAGCTTGAACCCTGCTGGTAATTGGACAACTAGGAACATACACAGGTATTTATAGGCCACGCTTACTTGTCCACCTAGCCCCTGCATATTCCTGAAAGATTGCTCCAAGCTCTTGACTTTCCTAACTATCTCCTCCTGCTCAGAATTCTTAGGAGGCTTCTCTGTTTCTGCCGAGAGATCAAAATGCGGAGTGTAATAACATGGTTCTGGTGCTTTGAAGGTCAACTCTGGGGGATAATAATGGTTGTCGTGAATCTGGAACAGAGGCTCACTAGAAGATCGATGTAATGCATCAGACGGAGGTGCCACAAACATAGGAGTGATTGGTGGAGGAGGGTATGGGACTTGTTTNTAATAACATGGTTCTGGTGCTTTGAAGGTCGACTCTGGGGGATAATAATGGTTTTCGTGAATCTGGAACAGAGGCTCACTAAAAGATCGATGTAATGCATCAGACGGAGGTGCCACAAACATAGGAGTGATTGGTGGAGGAGGGTATGGGACTTGTTTGGGTGGTGGAGCTGGTAGTGTTTAGGAGGTGGTGCCATAGCATTGTTGGTAGGTGGGAAAGGCTGGAGATGAATTCATAGTAGGAGGCTCCTGAGGTTGGGCCAATGGTGGGATATAAGTAGGGTTGGCAGGATAAACCGGTGGTGGATGCCCCTTTGACCAGGCCTGGTACATTTTAGCCATTTGTTGCTTTAACTTATGCATATCTTTTTTCATCGCATTAACATCCAATTCATCCACCTCTCTTGATGGGTCGACAATACTCGTCTCTAGATCTTAGTTGGTCATGTTCAGCTTGTCTTTTGACCGAGTGTTGTAAGAGTGAGTTGCCAGAATGCCGATCATCTAACCACCTTCCTGTACTTAATTTATCAACAATAATTTTGTTAGCGGTTAGGGATTTAACAGATTGGTAACCACATATTTGGGGGTAGGAATGTACCTAAGCAGTTAACCGTTTCTATTATGCCTTTAATCGGTTGCATGCGTCATCCCGGCTTTCCCTATTTCCATTTGCCACTTCTTCTTTTTTCATTTCTCTTTTTCTTGCCTTTGCTTTCTCTTTGTTTTTGTTCTCTCATCCCACCCTCTTGTTTTGACATTGTTTTCTTCTCTCAGTTTCTTATTATTTTCTCTTTTCTTTCATTTTCTCTCTTGTTTTTCCTCTTCTTTGTTTTTTCCCCTCTTGTTTTTCCTCTCTTTTTTTTTTCCTTTTTGTATTTGGTTACGGTTGAATCCTATGGAGATTGCCTACGTATCATGACCCCGCATAAATCAGACCAAGCGTAGTTCTTAAAGATATAAATGAAAAGTGAATAACAAAATTATTTTTGGATTTTCAATTTTTCATAAAAAGCAAATACTTCGATTACAATGATTCAAAAAACTCAAGACTCAGAAGCAACTAACAGACTCTGAAAAGATGAAAATACTGACTCAAAGAACTACATACTCTAATTTAACTGACATACTTCAAAAGCAGAAAAGCACAGACTCAACAATCACGAATACATTAATGCCTCAAAAACTCCTGGTGCCCACGGGGTATCATTATGCCTCGCCGCGGGCCTATGTGAAAGATCCCCCTGGAGCCTCTCTAAATCACTCATGATTTGTCGGACAAATATCATCACTGCTGCAAACAAAGTGGTACGGTTCATACCCTCACATGCTTGGCACTTCACAATAATATAATCAACAATGTCCCTGACCTGCTGATTACGGGCCTCTAATACCTGAGTGTCGTGGAAATGTCGATTTTGCAGTTGTTGTACTTCTTCCTCCATCTGAGGCATAAGATCATAACATTGTTCCCTTTCAGCTTTAAAATCCTTGGCTTGTTTGCTCATTTTGTTTTCGACAGTGATGACCCTTTTCTTTAACCCCGCAAACTCATTGTCATATTGCTCTTTAAACTGCCTGACCAGGCATGGTCTTTCTTCCATATTCTTAGCCAGTTGTATCCGCGCCCTTGCCAACTCATTCTCCGCTTTGTTCAAATCAAAACCATAATCATCCACTTTCTACCTGAGGTTCTTTATATGTTTTTCATCCCTTGCACTCCTAGAAGGATTTTTGGCTACTATTTTCATCTCTCGAATTTGAACTTGAAGGGATTCATTTTCTTTGGCTAGCTTCCTCTTTTCTCCCTCATCGACTGCGTCTTGCAAACTATTTTCAAACTGAAGGTCTCGGACCTACTTTTCCAGCTCTCCTATTTTGGCCCTGTATTTATTCTCCTTGGCTAACCAAGCCTACTGTTCTTGTGATGACTCGACAAAATCCTGGAGGTGGGTTCTTTTGGCCGGCCTCCCAAATGCAATTTCCCTTCTATACCAAACATGGTACCCATGTGAAACTTCTCCTTTGGATCGATCCCATACATAGGTATTTGCCACCAAGTACTGACACTCACTCCAAATTTGGCGGACAGCTGCTTCAGGAAACTGGCTGTCAGGACCAATCTCAACCACTTGGGCACTAAGATCTTCATCGTTTGGCACTATTTGGCATCTCCCAAGCTGTCTTAAAACCCGATACGGGGCATAAGGCTGGATGCTCCTAAGACACATCAAGAGGAAGTGAGGGCTTGTTGCTGGCATGTATATGATCTCATCCATAGGCAACCATCCAAACGTCCACTCTATTTGGCTGGCAGTGAGGGACCAGAGGTATGATATCCATCCCATGACCCTTTCAGGCAAACTGATCCCATCAATCCTTGTATAAAATTCCTCTATCTAGGTTTTTTCCATTGACCTATAACTCATAAATTGAGGACGGAGGCATAGGTGTTCAATCATCCACATTTGCAACAACAAGTTGCACCCCTCAAAAAAGTTTCCTCCGACTGTGAGAGCACGGAAGATTTTAGCTACTATCATAGGTGCAAGGGTGCTTTAGTCCTGGGTGAGTAAAGTGCTGACAACCCCAACTATTTTTATATTGATATTTCCATCTTTCCTAGGGAACACCAGAAGTCCCAAGAAAACCACCATAAAAGCAAAACACCTATGTTCTTCCCATTTGAGGCGGTTTCCTTTGCTGCATATTTTGTTTTTCGGATTGTTGAACCCCCTTATGTTGCCATACCTCTGGTTAATAAATTGTGTAGTACAAAAGCCAGATTCCAAATCGGGGTTGTGGACCCCCTTGCTTATCTTCAGCGAGTCTAAGAATCTGTGCACAACTACGGTTCTCGGGGCAACCAAGTACTTGTGTCTTAAAGGAACCTCGGCACTCCCAACGTACCCGGCTATTTCTTCAAGAGTCGTGGTGAGTGTAAAATCTGAAAAATGGAACACATTGTGTTCCGAGTCCCAGAATGTAACAAATGCCCTTATGATGTCCCCCATGGGCCTAATCTCCAACAGACCGGTAAGACCTCCCAAATATTGTTTGACCTTGTCTTGCCCTTCTTTACCTAGATTATCCCACCACATATGCAACTCCAAGGGGATTTTGTTCATGATTGAGAAAGATTCATTTTTAATTGTACTCATCCTTCACATTTATTAAGGTTATTAAAAGAAAACTATGACTAATTTTTTACACAAAGGATACAACACCAATTTTCAAAAGTTTATTTAAAACCCAGCTTTACAAATTTTGCAAATACGGCCTTTCAGCATTTCGAGGAGGAAGATTTTAAGGTTGTGCTCGCTAACTGACCCAAATTAAAAAAAATGAACAAAAGTGGTTGTTCTTGCAAAAATAGCCTTCTTGCGTCCTTTTAGGGACATTTGGCTACTTGCGACAAGAATGTCATCACCTTACTTATTTACCATGAAAAAATAAAATTTTGTTCTTTTTGGGCTAATTTTGCAAAATGGAAATTGGACCCGATGGGGGTTGCCTATGTATCCCACGCCCTATTGGAATCAAATTGGCGTAGTTCGGGGAAATAAAACAAAACCGATTTTTGAAAACAAAAACTTTTCATTCCTTTTTTTTTTTATTTTTCTCAAAAATTCGGCAGAGTTTCCGTACCACTTGGACATTGGTTTTTCTTTCAAAACGGGTAATTACCTCTCTTAAACCTCACATTGCTATTTTGTTTTTCAAACTCTCCCCTTTTATTTTCGGTCAGCATGCAAATCCAAAGCAGATAAATGCACAAGTATAATGCATCAGGATGGTCTATTATTTTGGGAACACCTGTCCTAGACGGACCCAACCCCTGTGTTGAGTCCCCTAAGTCAAATGCACATGATGCAAACAAGCGTTCCTACTAGGGATCCGGCATGAGGCTGATTTATTCTAGGTTCAAAACCTGGGTATATGTTCTAGACTGTGTACCCGAGCGGACAACTCGAGCCGAGGAGGGGGCTACGTACCGGGAACCAAAAGTCCATCCGGCTTAGTAACTTGTCCGAGCCTCTTTCTTAATTCAAGGTATGACACTAACAGAATAGGGAGTCTCGACCAGCGAGCACATCCCCGAAGATGAGAAGAGAAGAGTTTTGTAACAGTTTTATATATACAGTTCAGATAATATCAAAGCGGTAAAAATCAACATTTAGCACATTAGGCCCAAACATGTAACAAAATCAGATAACAGATAAAGCCAAAATATAACAATTCATCTAAGCTCAAATTTTGAACCCTGAACTAGAAGTTCGGGGTTCTTTTCCCCAGCAGAGTCGCCAGAGCTGTCACACCTCCTTTTTCACTACACCCCGGGGAAGGGGTATAATAAAGGGAGTTTTTCCAATTAAATGAAAATCGAAACGAGATTATTTTTAAGAGATTCAGAGTATCCACTTGGGATATTAATGGTGTCCCAAGTCACCGGTTTAAAATCCTGAATCAAGGAAAAGAATGACTCTGTTTAACAGTTCGCAAACCAGAAATTCGACTAAGGAATTCTGCTAACCCGAAAGAAGGTGTTAGGTATTCCCGAGTTCCGTGGTTCTAGCACGGTCGCTCAATTGTTATATTCGTCTTAATTATCTGATTTTAAACAATTATGAACCTATGTGCAAATTTTAGTTTTAACCATTTTTATTCATTTTTTAGAGAAAATTTGCAACGTTATTAAAACACGTCTCGAACCACGTCACATAAATGCACCTGTGGTTTTTGACATATTTTAACATCGTTGAGATTTGGATTTGGGTCACATAAATGTGCACCCGAATTTAGGAAGGTAAATTATTAAAAGAACGCACCTAAAGCAACTACGTGTTGTTAACTTTGTGAGGGCCATAGAAATTTGCTAAATGGCACGCCTGAAATTCTATGTATTTTTTAAAGGGAATAATTAAATGAGGGCCACGCATTTGAGGTTTTATTTGGCACGGCACACCTCAATTCTATTTTAGCTTAAAGGTTTCTAAACTAATTTATGAGGGCCATTCATTATGAGTTATCTAATTATAGCTCGCCTCGAATTCATTTAAAGGAATTTAACTAATTAAACACTGAGGGTATTTGAACTCTATTTCAAGAAAGTTATTCAAACTCAAACTCATTCCAATTGCGAGGCTGTTATTAAAATAACCATCTCATTAATGGGAGGCCTGAATTAAAACAGGCCCAGGTCTCTAACTCGTGAGGCTGCCCAAAATGTAGTAGGCTTCCCTTCAGCCTAGAATAATTCGATACTCAGGCCCAAAGGAGCCCAAGTATTTAGCAAGCACATACTGCAAGCAGAAGATTAAGGATCGAGTCCCTGAAGCCCCCTCCCCCCCAAAAAAGAAACTCCGATTTTCTCATGAACAATCCACCTATTAATGAAATACCATTGATTTTTAAACATAAACAGGGTCTCACTTTAATACTGAACAACATGTAGCTTTTAAATTCTTCGCATATAATTTTCATGCCACTTTGATAGTCAGAACTATATTGAGAGAAAACATTCGCGATTTGTGGAATTAACACTTGATGGCCAAAAATCCAAACTATTATCAACTAGCCTTTTAGAAACATTGATTGACATTACAGTAGTGACTAACCCAAACCACTTGTCATGCTTAACATATTCACATCATATTCAAATTAAAAAAAACGTATACTAACATTTCAAAACAAAATGGTGACAGACCTTCAAGACACTTAAAAGATCAAAGCTATCATAAGATTAATCTTTCATGGTCTCCATGCTTCATGAGTGACAAAAGTTCAATTACTACATCATAGCTAAAATTATTAAAGAGCATTATGCATCTACAAAATAGGGGATCATGTATAACTTCAGCAATCAGGAAATCATTTAAACCAAACAAACTATTACCAACTCTACTAAACAAAGTCCACGTGTTGTGCTTATCAAATGCATAAGTATTTAAACAAACTTAATATTCAAACTACAACTAAGATCTACGTAAGGAAACGATTCAAACAAGCAAGCTTAAAGAATGACAGTATCAAAACAGCCATCAAAAACTCCCAAAAAAAGCTTCCATTCCTTCATTTCATTTTTCACTCGAGCATCAGATTACATAATTTTAGGAGACATGTACCTAGATGTAGAAGAAACAAAAGAAGGGATAGAGGATCAGTAGGTATAGAGCAGCTGTCAGCAGTTTTCAACCAATTTTAAACCCAAAAGATGAAGTAAACATCCTAGAAAAGCAACTTCAAACCCAGCAATGAACCAGAAGACCTCAAACTAGACTTGATTTCAATTCATTTCAGCTATCAGCTACCCAAAAATTGTTTTAGCACTAGGGGAAACTTCAGAAACCACCAACAGAACTCAATGAAATAGTATTTTTGAAGTTTTCAGCCGTCTACAATTTTTCAGGATTTCTCAGCTCTTAGCTCTACCTTCTAAGGTAAGAAAGGGTGCCTTTATATGCAAGCCAATACGGCAACCTTTCAGATTTTATTTTTCCCCTTAGGTCCCTGATTTTAAAACTTGTTTGCCAAGCTATTATCTGAATTTAATTATAAGACCTTGCTAGAAGCTTCTAGGGGTTTCTTAGGTGGTTACTGCAAGATTTCCTGAGTACATTACCAAATATACCCCCTAAAACCCCTATCAATTACCCGGAAATTCAAGGGTCAAGCTGGCCCACAAATTAAACCAACCCTGGCTTAACAAGAACAAACTCGGATTCTTGTCCATTTAGGATTTCTAATTTTCAGAGATCAAATTCGAGTTGAAATCCACAATTAAAATTCTTAATGGGCTAAACAAGGAATTTTAGAAGAAAACCGGCAAGTCTTTAACGCGAGACCAAAAATAAAAGAAACCGTCAATGAACTACCTAATCCTAATGAGAAAATAAAACAAAAAAGCTGAACTTTTAAAAAAAAAAATCATGCAAACAGAACATATATGAACATACATCTGACAAAGAGGAGAAGAAGAGATGGAAAAGGGATTAAAATTTGAATTTAAATGAAAAAGAAGAAAAGGAGAATGTAAGAAAACGAATGAGAAACTGAAAATACCTAACGATGAACGGGTAAAAGCTTGAATTATTCTTCAAAGGATCCTCAATTTTTGGCTGAGATGGACCTTAATTGCGTGTTCTCGATGAAAACACGCGACTAAGGTCCAATTCCGAGTCCAAAACTCAAATCAACTGGCTAGCTTGCGTTTGGGATTTTAGGGTTCTGCTTTGATCCGATATTCAAAAATCTCGAAGGTTATTTGGGGAAAACTGGTCATGGAACAAGGTAGAGGAGATGAAGGAGGTGATGAGGTGTAAATTTAGGGTTGGACAGAGGCGACGCCACCACCGGAGAAACTGTGGCGGCGCTAGGGTTTGCAACTTTGATCTGATGTTCGACGGATTCAGGCGAATTTTGAGGGAAAACAATTGTGGATTCAAGATGAGGAGGTCAAGGTGGGCGTGTGGTGTAAATTTGGTTGGAAATGGTCGTGACCGCCGCCGTAGGCGATTTCCGGTGGTGGCAGACGGCGGCTCAGGGCAGAGAGATCAGAGATGGTTAGGGGGGTTCGAGAGATGAGTGAGACGGGGGTAACATTTTAGACACTTATATATTAAACCCTCCCCCAGTTCCCATCCGTCGGATCAACGGAGATCAATGGACCAGATCGAAGGGCCTTCAGACGGGGTCGTTTGGTCTCTAAGGAGATTGGGTCGAGGGCTAACTGGGCCGGGTTAACGGGTTTGGGAAGGGGAAATGTTTGGGCTGGGAGATGGGGGATTCAAACAAAGTCCAAAATCTAGTCCAAATCCTTTGCTTTCTTTTTTCTTTTTTTCCAATTTTTCTAATTTCTTTTAATTCCAAAAATTTTCTTTTTAAATTAAAATCTAAACTTTCATCTTAGAACCTAATTAACCTAAAACAATCTACATGATAATTATCCAATTAACATATAAAACTAATTAAAAGAAAAACTACTCAAAATTAAAAATTAAATTTAAAGAGTGCAAAATGACTATTTTTGTGATTTTCCTTTTTATAAAACAACTTAATTACTAAACAATTATAAAAATAAAAAATTAACTCCTAAATGCACATGCAACGCCTTTTTTTTGTATTTTTTTATTAATTAAACAAAAATTAAAATGCACAGACAAATACAAAAAATTAACGGAAAATGCCTCGAAAATCTATAAAATTACAAATGATGAAAAGAAATTATTTTGTTTTGAAATTATGGGAGTAATTCATATAGGGCAAAAATCATGTGCTCACACACATCTTTTCAATTCATCGGTACTAGTGGCCACAATTATAATATCATTCTTGACACTTGGCCGCATTTTATATTCCGTGCTCCCCCTTTCACTTTCACATATCATCATCATTATCAACAACAAGACTTTTCAATTCAAGACTTTAGGTACACATATGAACAATTAAGAGTCTTAGAAATATAGAGATTTTTCACATAATTTGGCATAATAACCTTAATTTAAACTTGATTTGAAGTTGTAACATTTATAACACACAGCCCATACTTTGAAAATATTCTGATAACATAGCATGATAAAAGCATTTGGAATACATATTGATCATATATCTTTCAACACAAGTTTACTCGGAATAGCAAATTTTATAGTGATCAACTCGGGTCTTACATAACTTACATGAACACCGTGCAATTCAATTCTAAGAAAGGAGTTTAGCAAACATACCTCAATCGAGCTTCCCTAAACTCTAAAATGTTCTAGAATTCTTAGCAACTTCAACCTATTTTAGAAATATAACAAATTGAACCAAAATTAGGAAGATGATCATGGTTCTATCTCATTTGAGCATTTTATCAATAACTAGGTGTGCATTAAGGTTTCAAGGTCCCTTTTATGGGGGATTCCATCATCCCACAACCCATTATTTACTATTTTAGCTCAATAATCTCCCCTACATCCCATGACCACACATGCATGCAAAATTGACAACTCCCATACCCATGATTTTCCTTACTAATTGCCCATTTCTAGTTAAATTTCGAAATTAAGAGTTAAGATGTAGAATCTTACCTCTAGGATGAAGACCTAGTGTACTTTCCTTGTTAATCTTCCAAGATTTGAGTAAAAATTGGTGGATGAAGCTTAGGAACTCCCTTTCTCACTCTATGCCACTCGTTTTCTCTCGAAACATATGATTTATCCTTCTAAAATGATCCCTAAGGTGTTTTATTAGAATGGGGTCGGGTTCAAAAATTAGAAAAATGGGAGTCCCGACACAGGTCTGCGGTCACATATGCGACCGCATAATGTTTCTGAGGTTCGCGAAATAGACCACCGGAACTAGGCAGGTCTGCCCTACTCTGCAGCCATTATGTGGTCCGCAGACCTATTTTGCGGCCGCATAATGCGCCATAGAACCTCCCTCCAAAAAATTTCCATGCTGAATCTGCGATCGGTATGCGACCCGCAAAATTTTTGTGCGGCCGCATACAACAACAACCCAGTGAAATCCCACTAATGGGGTCTGGGGAGGGTTGCAGACCTTACCCCTTCAAAAAATTTTGTGCGGCCACATAACGGACCGCAAATTGGTCTTACAATTTTGCTCAAGTTTCTGCTTCACTCTGTGGCCATTCTGCAGTCCACAAAGTGTTTTTGTGGCCGCATATTGGGCCGCTGAAATGTTTTTTTTGCTAAGAATTTCCCTTAACTCCTTAGCACACTATTCAACCCAAGAAGTTCGTACCACGGTGAGCTCTACAATCTTTATCACATAAGTCTACCTGGGTACCACGAAATCCTGAGTTTTTAGGTAAAATTTTACGGGGCCTTACATCCTCCCCCACATAAGATCATTCGTCCTTGAATGAGCATCAAAGTTCACTATTAGCATCTGATGTAACTCAACTGCCATACTACACGCCAGAAGTCCCAAATTTTGACTAACTCCCAAAATTTCCAAAAATTTTGCTAGAGCTTCCTTTGTAACTAGGCCTATCCACCTGCCAAAGAATCCCAGAAACACATCCTAACAACATATACATAATCCAATGACGTAACATAACACAAATCAACACCAACTGTGGCCTCAAAAGCATCATATAACCAAAAAAGAACACATTTACATCAACTGAACAAGTGATACAAATTGCATAGGCGACAATTTAAGTACATAGCTATTCAAACAAGTAAGGATACTTCTTCTTCACTCTTCCTAGGCATCCCAAGTAGCCTCTTCAACCTGCTAGTTTCTACGTAAAAACTTCACTGATGAAATTTCTTTATTCCTCAACTTTTGGACTTACCTATCAAGAATGGCAACTAGAATTTCTTCATACAACAGTTCTTCATTAGCCTCAATAGTCTCAACTGGTATGATTAGCGACGAGTCTCTGACTACTTTCTTAAACATGGACACATGAAATACCAGGTGCACTAATGACATCTCAGGTGGTAGCTCAAGCTTGTATACCACCTGACCAATCATTTGAATGATTCTATACTGTCCGATATACCTCAAACTCAATTTCTGTTTCTTACCAAACCGTATTATACCCTTCATGGGGAATACCTTCAATAATACCCATTCATCTTCTTTGAATACCGAATCACTATGACAAACTTACGAATAGGATTTTTGACAACTTTGAGCAATATTCAATCGCTCTTTAATGATTTTAACCTTCTATATCGCATGATGCATGAGATCTGGTCATATCCATTCTGTTTCCCCAATCTCGAACCACCCAATGGGAGATATACATCTCCTACCATATAAAGCCTCGAATGGTGCCATCTGAAATACTCGCATGGTAAGTTGTAGGCAAATTCTATGAATGTCAAATTGTCATCCTAGCTACCCTTGAAGTCAAGAATATAAGCACGCAACATATCCTCAAGCGTTTGAATAGTCTGCTTTGCCTGCCCATCGGTCTGTGGATGAAAGGCTATACTAAGATTCACCTGGGTAGCCAAACCTTGCTGAAATTTCTTCCAAAAGTTAGCTGTGAATTGTGCCCCTCGATCAGAAATGATAGAAACTGGAGAGCCATGCAACCTGACTATTTCCTTGATATATAACTGAGCATATTTTTCTGCTGTGTCGGTAGATTTAACTGGCAAAAAGTATGCTGATTTTATGAGTCGATCCACAATTACCCAAATTGAGTCAAACTTGCACAGAGTGCGTGGTAGTCCTACCACAAAGTCCATATTAATCATTTCTCACGTCCATATTGGAATTTCTATGTTCTGAGCCAACCCACCATGCCTTTGATGCTCGATCTTTGCTTGTTGACAGTTTGTACATTTTGCCACAAAGTTCGATACATTCCTCTTCATGTCATTCCACCAGTAGACTTCTTTAAGATTGTGATACGTCTTTGTAGAGCCTGGGTGCACAGAATACCTAGAATGATGGGCCTCGATCATGATTCTTTCCTAGAGACCATCTACGTTTGGAACACATAGTCACCCTTGGTACACCAGTGTACTATCATCCATGCCAAGAGAAAAAGGCATAGTCTTATGTTTATGAATCCCCTCCTTCAATTGTACTAGCAATGGATCATTGTATTGCTTCTCTTTGACTTCCACAACAAGCGATACAACCCTATCTTGCACAATAGCCCCTCCCTCACTATAGTCCACAAGGTGAATTCCCAAACTTGCTAACCGGTGAACTTCCTTGGCAAACGACCTCTGATGTGCCTCCAAGTGAGCCAAATTACCCATAGATTTCTGGCTAAGAGCATCTAACACAACATTGGCTTTTCCTGCGTGATATAGAATATCGATATCATAATCTTTGAGTAACCCCAGCCATCTTCTCTAACTCTAATTCAATTCCTTCTATTTAAAAATATATTGAAGGCTCTTGTGGTCCGTGAATACATCCACATGGACCCCATACAAATAATGACACCAAATCTTCAATGCAAAAACCACCGACGCAAGTTCTATGTCATGTGTTGGATAGTTCTTTTAATAATTCTTGAGTTGCCTAGAAGCATAAGATATAACCTTGCCATGTTGCATTAATACATTCCCAATTCAAGCCTTGAAGCATCACAATATACCACAAACCTATATGTACCCTCTAGCAGGGTTAACATCGGCACCGTAGTCAATTTTGATTTCAGCTCCTGAGAGCTCCTTTCACAAGCATATGACCATCGGAACTTAACGGCCTTCTACATCAATTTAGTCAACAGATAGGCAAGAGTAGAGAACCCCTCCACAAACTTCCTGTAATACGATGCTAATTGTAGATCTAGGCCAATTCTCCACAACTGCAATCTTCTGAGGATCAGCCTTAATTCCTTCTCTGGAGAGACATGACCCAAGAATGTGACAGATTCAAGACAAAATTCACATTTTGAAAACATCGCGTACAATTGGTGTCGATGAAGAGTTTACAGAACTGTCCTGAGATGATTGGCATGGTCTTCTCGACTTCGTGAATATACAACAATATCGTCAATGAACACTAACACAAAGGACTCAAGAAAGGGCTTGAAGACTCTATTCATAAGATCCATGAAAGCTGACAGGGCATTTGTTAGCCCAAAAGACATTACCAGAAATTCAAAGTACCCATACCGGGTCCTGAAAGCTATTTTCGAAATATCCTACTTCCTGGACTTCAATTGGTGATACCCGGACCGTAAATCAATTTTGGAGACGTACCTAGCACCCTGTAATAGATCAAACAAATCATCTATCCTTGGTAGTGGGTACTTATTTTTTATTGTGACTTTGTTGAGCTGCCGGTAGTCCATACACATCTGTAGCGACCCATCTTTCTTTCATACAAAGAGAACCAGTGCACCCCAAGGCGACACACTCAATTGGTTGAATCCTTTCTCTAGAAAATCCTTGAATTGTTCCTTTAGCTACTTCAATTATGTTGATGTCATTCTGTGAGGTGGAATAGATATAGGTTGCGTGCCTAGCATCACATCAATCCTATAATCAATCTCCCTCTCTGGTGGGATTCCAGCGAGCTCATCCGGAAAGATATCCTGAAATTCATTTACAACATGCATAGACTTAAGTGTAGGTGCCTCAGCATAGGTGTCTGTGACCTGGACCAAATGATAGATACACCATTTGCTAATCATCTCCGTGGCCTTAAGGTAAGAAATAAACCAACTCTTTTGCACCACATTATCCCCCTTCCATTCAACAATTGGCTCATTTGGAAATTCAAACCTCATAGTCCTAGTGTGGCAATCAAGATTGGAAAAACATGAATAAAGCCAATTTATTCCCATTATTACATCATAAATCAACCATTTTCAATTCAATGATATCGGCCATGGTATCCTAACCACGCACCGTGAAAACACAATCCCTATAAACTTGTACGGCTATAATAGACTCTCTAACTAGAGTAGATACAGAGAACGGCTCATAGAGTTGTTCTTGTTCTATCCCAAATTACATAGCAACATAAGGAGTGACATAGGACAAATTAGAACCAGGATCAATAAGAGCAAACACATCATGAGATTGGATAGTCAATATACATGTAACAATATCTGGATAAGTCTCTACACTTTGGCGACCACTCATAGCCTAGAAATGGCTGGCTTATCCCGAACTTTGTGCACCACCCCTAGTTGTACCATGCCATGCAGATGCTGGAGTGCCTCGAGTTGGAGGGAGTGCTGAGGATGTAGCAACTATAGAACTGGACAGGTTGTGCTATTTTCGTACACGCACCCCAGCGGGATGAACGACACTCTATCTGAATATGACCCCTCAATCAGCATTTGTAGCATATGGGTAGGTCTATGTAGTAGATACCCAAGTACATTTTCCCACACCTGGGGCATGGGGGCCTATGTTGCTGCTGGAATCTCTCTTCTGACTGTCCCTGCTGGTGGGGTCCCCTATTGCCCTGACTGTGCCTCAAACTACTCCACTCCTGCTGACTGGGCACTGATGGTGGGGCACTGGCTGAAGACTGAGCAAAAGACTTGGATGGCTCTGATAACCCTCCCCTAAACGTTTATCTACCACCACCGTATGAATCTCCAAGGTTGCCCGCAGATCGAGCCTTACTACTACCCTCTTGCTCTATTCTGTTCTTCAACTTACGGTTATCTATAGCCTAAGTAAATACCACCATCTTTCCATAGTTCATGTTAGAATTCAAGGCAGTTGTAGCAGCCTTATTGATAACCAAGGGGATAAGGCCCTGCACAAACCTGTGCACTCTAGCCTCCATAGTGGGCAATATTTGAATAGCACACTTGGACAGGCACGTAAACTCCATGTGGTACTCCCACGCACTCTTGCTAACTTTTTATAGGTTGTCAAACACAATGGCACGGGCTTCCTTTGTATTGGTAGGCATGTAATGATCCATGAAGGCGTCAGCAAACTCATTCCACCTTGCTGGAGGGCTCCCTCCTCATCATTATCAATAACAAGACTTTTCAATTCAAGACTTTAGGTAGACATGTGAGCAATTAAGAGTCTTAGACATATAGAGTTTTTTTCACATAACTTGGCATGATAACCTTCATTCAAACTTGAATTGAAGTCGTAACATTTATAACACACAGCCCATACTTTAAACATATTCTCAAACAATAACATAGTATGATAAAAGCATTTGGAACACATATTGATCATATATCTTTCAACACAAGTTTACCCGGAATAGCCAATTTCATAATGATCAACTCGAGTCTTACATAACTTACATGAACACTGTGGAATTCAATTCTAAGAAAGGAGTTTAGCCAACATACCTCAATCAAGCTTCCTTAAACTCTAAAATGTTACAGAATTCTTAGCAACTTCAACATATTTTGGAAATATAACAAATTGAACCAAAATTAGGAAGATTATCATGATGGTTCTAGCTTATTTGAGCATTTTATCAATAAGTAGGTTTGCATTAAGGTTTCAAGGTCCTTTTATGGAGGATTCCATCATCCCACACTCCATTCTTTACTATTTTAGCGCAACAATCTCTCTACATCCCATGATCACACATGCATGCAAAATAGACAACTCTCATACCCATAAATTTCCTTACTAATTGTCCATTTCTAGTTAAATTTCGAAATTAAGAATTAGGGTGTAGAATCTTACGTCTAGGATGAAGACCAAATGTACTTTCCTTGTTAATCTTCCAAGATTTGAGTAAGAATTGGTGGATGAAGCTTAGGAACTCCCTTTCTCACTCTATGCCACTCCTTCTCTCTAGAAACATATGATTTAACCTTCTAAAATGATCCCCAAAGGTGTTTTAATAGAATGGGGTTGGGTTCAAAAATTAGAAAAACTAAGCCCCGACACAGGTCTGCAATCGCATATGAGACCTTATAATGCTTCCGTGATCTACAAAATGGGCCGTGAAATGGCCCTCCAGAACTGGGCAGGTCTGCCCCAATGTGCCGCAGAACCTCCCTTTGAAAAATTTCCATGATGAATATGTGATCGGTGTGCGGTCCGAAAAATCATTGTACAGATACATAATGGACCACAAATTGGTCCTACAATTTGCTCAAGTTTCTTTTTCACTCTTCGGCCATTATATGGTCCGCAGAGTAATTATGCGGCTGTATAGTGAGCCGCTGAAATGTCTTTTTCTACCAATAATTTCTCTTAACTCCTCAGCGCACTGTTCAACCCAAAAGTCCGCAACATAGATGAGCTATACAATCTTTATTACATAAGCCTACCTTGGCTCCACAAAATCCTGAGTTTTTAGGTAAAATTTTATGGGGCTTACATGGATAAAGGAATCAAGTTTATACTCATTCCCAAATCGAAGAATGCCTTAGAAAAAGCATAATTTTCAATTATGCATGGGATTATGAAGCTTCCTGGATCAGACAGCTTTTGAGCCATAGGCTTTGTCACCACAACTCAACAAGTTTGGGCCCGAGTCACAGTCGAGAGGTCCTGGAAGTCAAACTTTCTGGACATCAAGTCTTTCATCATCTTCGCGTAGCGTGTTATTTCCTTGAAGTCATCTTTACAGTAATATTTATAAGTGTGGTTTTTAACCACTTATTAATGCCTTCTTGCTATAGTTTTTAGTCCGAAAGGAATAATTTTTATATGTGAATCTTATAAAAATGGTTGAATTACAAGTGTGCTGGAGAAAGTAAGCTCAATAAAGAAAAATAACTCAAAAAAAGAGATGTTCTAGACAAGTTTAGCAAATAGGAGAAACACTAAGAAAAGTGCGGTCCGCAAATTTCCATCTGTGGCTGCAAATAGAAGTGTGGTTTGCAGAAGATGAAATATGGTCGCAGAAGGAGAACTGAAGCTTCAGAGATTTTTGGCAGAAGCGCAGTTCGGAGACTAAAATATGTGGTTGCATTTGGTCCACAAAACAGGTTCGCACTAACAAGCTTGAAAGATCAGAGAATGTGCAATCTAACAAGTCTTAATCCTCCTTAAATGCGGCCCACAGAAATTCAAGTGCAGCCGTAGAAGCTAAAGTGTGGCCATAAAAGATAAAGTGTGACCACAGAACTCCTCCTACTGAAAGCACAACATTATCAACCTAGCTAAAGTGCGGACCGCAGAAGCTGAAGTGCGGTCGCAGAATCCTCCGAAGGGAATTTGACTATTTGACTTTGTTCTTACTCGAGAAAGAGGAATTTAGTCTTGAAAAAACTTGGTTTGAAAGAAATTGAACTAGTTGAAGTATTGATTAGTTTAATTAAAGGATTTGAACTAGATATAGGGATCATCTAACTTGGATTCATATGCAAGTGCATTTATTGATACCCAATTGGACTTGAGAGAGTTAACTTAGGTGTAATCATTCTTTAACTGAGAGGTATTGAGTGAGTGATTGAGTATTGAGAGTCATAACAACCCCAATCTACCAAGCAAGCATAAATTTACTATACTTATTAGGTTTATACCTAGGTTAAGGTTACAACCCTAGGCTTTTCTCTACTTGATAAAACTTAAAAAATATTTCAATTATTACTTCTTTTCTAGCTTACTAAAATCACTAGTAGTTTAATTTAGCAAAATTGATACACACTTTTATTTGGAAGTTAAATTTGTTGTTTCGAGTTTCTCTCTTAAGTATTTACCTTAACACTCAATCTAAGCTCCTTCTGGATTCGACCCCGACTCGCATTAGGTTTTATTATTGTAATGATCGTTTAATATTCCCTTAATTGGGGTGTGAATTGGACATGATCAATTTTGTGTGTCGTTGCCTAGGGAGTTTACGATGTTAGCTATATACTTGAGTTTGTTTCTTGAGTATCTTCTTTTATTTTCGTGATTCTAACTTGTTAAAGTGATTGTAGGTTTCAGATGCCGAACAACAAACTTGGAAATTTACCATTAGGAGAAGTGGATGGCGAAGACGAGCAACTAGATGAAATGGCCAAAGTTCCACAACAAAACCACTGAGGTCGTGGGCAACAAGACAATGTGCCTCCACCTCCCCCTACCTCCATCACCACCACAAACATAATCGGTGCAACACCTAATATTTTCCAATGAAGGATATGCAAGTGCCATAGTCTTCTCTCATATTAGGGCGGACAACTTTGAAATTACCAATGTGATGCTCACTTTGCTCGAGTAACGAGGTTTTTTGATCGGGGTGCCGACTCAAAATTCTTACAAGCATTTGAAATATTTTGTGGATGCATGTTGGGGAAGCAAATAAATAAATGTTTTAGAAGATACATTGCAGTTAAGGTTTTTTCCCTTCTCACTAAGGGGTAAGGATATGGATTGGTTGGAACGCTTGCCTAATCATTCTATTCATACATGGGATGAATTAGAGGTGACGTTTATTTCAAAGTTCTTCTCTATCAGGCATATGACAACTCTACGGGATAAAATATTGACTTTCAAGCAAGAGTCCAATGAACCTTTGCATGATATTTGGGAGCGGTATCGAACTAGGGTAAAGGAGCGCCCGAATAATAACATGACTGATAACATGATCCAACAAACTTTCTATTGTTGTATTAATACCACGAATCAATGTGTGGTCAATCAATTGGCTGGAGGAAATTTCATGACAAGACCTTATGCGGAGGCATTTGACATTCTTGATGAGATGGCGGAAACTTCTTCGGCTTGGCAATCCAGAGCCAATGTTCCCCAAAGTGATCCCAACATAATTCACCTTCATATATAATTGCAAGACCATGGGCAAGCTATTGTCCAATTGACAACAACCATGCCTCAACTCGCTAAGGCTCAACTTCATCAAACTCAAGCTCCTAAGCAAGTTCATGCTATGGAAGGAGTAAGTGTTTTAGCCAACAAGAAGAGGACTAAAGGTTCCCAATTTTAACACTGGGTGGAGACTTATGCACATGATGATGGTGGTTATCAAGATGACTCCTATCAAAACCAAGAAGAAGAGGTACAATTTGTGAAAAATTGCCAAGGGTAATAGAGCGATTTTCAAGTATCCAATCAAAATCTATGGTGTTTCCAAAACAACGAAGGCAATTGGGGTTCTAACAATCAAGGGAATTGGCATAACAACAACAACCAAGGAAATTAGGGAGGTAAAAACCAAGAAAATTGGGGGGGAAATAATAATCATGCAAATCAGAGTTCAGTCAAAGACCCCCAATGTACCAATGACCAAGCAACCCACCTCTCTATCCTTCCCACGATTCAAGTTCTTCAAGCAACAAAATTGGTCATATTGAGAACATGTTCAATAAAATGATGGAAAAGAATGTGGGTTCGGATGCCAAACTTACCTCACGTACCACATCAATCCGGAAATTTGAAGTTCAAATGGGAAAAATCTCTCAAGCTCTTAATACTCGTCCTAAGGTGCACTACCAAGTGATACGGTGGTGAAACCAAAGGGTGGTAACTATACAGCACATGCCATGACGATTATCACAAGAAGTGGAAAAGGTGGGCATTCAGCCACCTCCAATGAAAAGCAACTTGTAGATGATGACCAAATGTTCCAAGATAAGGAAGTCCCATAAAATAATGTTCAAGTACGTGATGACGTTCAGATTGATATTGATGATAGTATGTGTTGTTAGCCAATCCCTCATATATTTTTAAAAATGCATATATACTTTCAAAATAGTCCATGAGCATCAACCAATATTTTTTCATAATTTTCTGTATTTTAAAAAGGATTTTAATTAATTTATTCCAACATTTTATTATCTAAATAATTACTAATTGTATCACAAATAATTTTACAATTATTTATTGCTTAATTTTTATCATTTATATTTATATTGAGCTTTAATCATTTTATGCATAATTTTATTTGTATCTTTAGGCTGTAATTGCAATAACTTTACAATAATAGCCCATATATGCATAATTACATTATTCACACAGAAAAAGACTTTTTATATTTTTATAATTTTAAAGTAATTATTGTAAATCATCTTCATGCATAAATGACATGTTTTATCATTTATAAATTGTTTTATTAAATTAAATGGGTATTTAACTAATAGTCCTAAATTCCTATTTTTTCAGACCTAGGCTACCAAACCAGCCCAATGCCTAAAATACCTATCCCAATACACTAACCCAATAACCCCAACTCAAACCAACGACCCATCACTCACTTACCCAGTCGCGACGCATTAACCAACCCGACCCAACCCCTCTTTAAATCCTGGCAGTTGATCTTAGAGATCAATAGCCCAAATTCCTCAAACCCCTTTAAAACTAACCCCCTAACTCTAATCCCTCATAACCCCAAACCCACCACCCCTGAATGCTCTCTTCTTCTCCTCTTCTGAAACGCTGGTGTCGTAACTCCATTTCCCCTTTGATTCCAACCCAGATATGGAATCCCCAACGATCTTCTTACCTTATTGGTCTCATCTCATTACTGGCTACGCGATTCTGGTATCACTTAGTAGCTTGCCTAACATGGCAAGCTAATTTCTTCATTTTTGGACCAAATTTGGTTCGTTCATCCTTCACCTCTTTGGGTACAAATCTGTGAGATTCTTTTGATTATGTGTTTACCCTTAAAATTAGGGTTCAAATCTTTTAAGACCTGTTTAATTTTTGTTCTTATTTTTGTTAAAATCTCATCACGTGTCTATTTTCTTTACAATTTTTTCGTTAAAAGTTCTGTCCAATTTATCTTTCCTAAAATCTAGGGCTCAGATCTTTAAGATCTGTTCTAGTTCCATTTATGGTTGAATACCTTCTTAAAAAGTGCAATCCCCTATGATTTTGTACTATTTTTTACTTACTCTAAATTAAGGGCTCAGATCTTTTAAGATCTGTCTCATTTCTATTTTTTGTTGAGTATATCCTTTAATGTTCCTTTATGTCCGTCTATATGCACTCTATTGTGATTTTTGTGAATCTGCTGACCAGTTTATTTGCCCTAAAATTAGGGCTCAGACCTGTGATTCTTATTTTTTTTTCAATGATTTCCTATAGCTGTCTATATGCATGTTACCTTCCTTTGATTATTATGACTGATTTTACTACCCTAAAATTAGGGTTCCGATTCTTATTTCATTTTCCTAATTGATTCTGTATATATGTTCTTGCCCGTTTACCTTAGCTCTGATAATTAAAGAGTTAATTGATTTACTTGCTTAAATTATGTTTTGTATTTAGTACCTATATCTTCTTATTAAGTTCTTACTTGTTCTTACCTTATTTGTGTACCCGTACTACTGGCTGATTTTGTTTTCTGACTCCTAGTTGATTGTGGAATTAGTTCATACTTTATTTAACCTCATTCTTAGATATTGATTGATTTCGTATGAGACTTTTCTTAAATTAAGTGGTACTTATTTGATTTTATCCTCTTAATTGATTCATGCTGACTGTAATTGATTGGTTAACTGATTTTTCATACATTATTTGTGTGTAATTGATTTTATACCTTATTTATTCTACTCTACTGTACGCAATAAAAGCCACCCCCTGTCATTATTTAACAAACACTTAGACACTTTCACGCTTTACAACTTCTTCACTGAACAACCTTATAACTTTCAAACTCTCTCTGTTCTCAAAAACTTAAGCTCTCTTTCTATTGTTCTGATTTTTGCACGGTCTGGCCGGCTGAAAGCCAAGGCTAGATTCTCTGGATTAAAATTGTTGTTATTTTCCTGTTTGCTTTGTTCTCAACTTGTATGCTTTAACTCCTGCTATCCTATTCTCTTCTATGTGCTTATTTGGTTAGTTTATTTCAAAATCTCAACATGATTCGGCTTGCCATATGACTATATGACTCCACTTAGTGATAATACTAAACTAAGTTATCTCGAATAATGTGAAACCCTGTCCAATTCAGTTGTATGTTCCCCGTTCTGACTATTGTTAGATACTGCAAGCATGTAATATGTGACTAATCATGTATGTAAGTTCAAGTGTCCTTGCTTTGGTGATTACTTTAAATGTTATTATGAGTATCTAGTCTGAACAAATATCAACTTAGTTGAATTATATGTTGAACATGAGTTTTGTTTGTTCTTTGGGGCAGTTCTGTTAATGTTCTGTATTCACTGGATTCTAAATCTGTCCCCCTTACCCTTCTGAAAATAGCTATTTTTCTAAAATTGTCCCCTTACCCTCTATATACTGGTTTTCAAATTGCTACTCTTAGTCCTGTAGGTTCCTACCACCCTCAGTGTAAGCACTGCCTAGGATCCTTGAGAATCCTCTGAACTCTGACACATTGGGGCTGGTCTTCCAATCTTTTATGAACTTCTTCTTTGAGTGTGATCCCGGTGTGAGCATTACCCGGGGTCCCTGAGGCCCTTGGGAACTTTGACACACTAGGAACCTAATCCTATGTGCCATGGATGGATCCTCCTTTATGTTTCAAAGTTGCTATGTTTGAAGGCCTGGTTCCCAGGTTTATATTGGGCCTATGAAGGCTCCATATAGTGTAATGGATACTATTTTATAATTTATTCATTCTGGGTTGTAATAATATCTGTAATGAACAGATTTGGGGTTTATTAGTAAAAGCTGGGAAGGTATTTCCTTATATCTTTGTTAAACTAGGGTAGAAATCCTGCCTATAGGTTTATTGTATTATGTGGATGCCATGCTTTTAGAGGTCCTGCCTATAGGTTGTTTTTTGAAATGTTTGTGACTCAAAATTTTCACACTTTGGCATACTAGAGACATTGCCTATAGGCCTTTTGCTAATTCTGCATTAGAAATCCATGTTCATAGGATCCACATATATTGTCAATCTCAACGTGCATTAGTGATAATGTATATAGGATTCAATTTGTGCGAATTAACAAACTCCATATATGATTAATAGATACATGTCTATAGGAAATAAAAAAATCAGTTTGAACTTAGATATCATGTCTATAGGAGATATAAAAAAAATCAGTTTCAACTTAGATATTATGCCTATAGGAGATAAAAAAACAATTTCAACTTAGATATCATGCTTATAGAGTGAAATCAATTCTGAAGCTTAGAGATCCTGCCTATAGGGGTTTAAATTAGTTCTGCAAATTAGAAAGCATGCATATAGGATCTAAAGAGATAAAACCTGTCTTTACGAATTAAAATCAATAATTCTCTTAGAAATCATGTTATAGATCTATAATTAACAGTTGTAGATACCACGCCTATAGGATTCTGTTAATAACTTAGGCAAATCTATAGGGTTATTAATGATTCTGGGGTCTAAAACTGTGATATCTTACTGCCTGAAAACACCCAGATTCAAAGCTTCATAAAATCAGTAGGCAAACCAGTAGATCCTGATGCTTGCCTTAATAAATTGCTTCCTTATATTTTGTTCTGCTCATCTAGATATCTTACCTATAGGATCCTAAATTAATGAAATATATTGATTTAATTGCGTGCATTTGTTGTCTACTTGTGGAGGTTAACATAAGCCCTTATCTGCTCCTTGGATGTCAAAAGTTCCTTCCTAAATGGATACCTGAAAGAAGAAGTGTTTGTGAAACAACCTCCATGGTTTGAGAGCAAGGAATGTCCTGATCATGGGTACAAGTTAGACAAGGCTCTCTATGGACTCAAGCAGGCCCCAAGAGCATAGCATGAACGATTGTCAAAATTTCTGTTGGAGCATGGTTACAAGAGAGGTAAAATTGATAGTACCTTGTTCTTAAAAGAAAAAGGTAAGGATCTCATTGTTTTACAAATATATGTCGATGACATAATCTGTGGGGCCACCACTGATAAGCTAAGTAAGGATTTTGCAAAATTAATGGGGAGTGAGTTTGAAATGAGCATGATGGGTGAGGTTAACTTCTTCTTAGGCTTACAGATCAAACAAAGTCCAAATGGAACCATGATCCACTAGCAGAAGTATGCAAAGGAGCTAATCAAAAAGTTTAAAATGGAAGAATCTAAAGAAATAGACACATCCATTGCAACTACTACTAAATTAGATGTTGATGAATCTGGTTCATCAGTTGATCAAACGTTGTATAGGGGTATGATTGGTTCACTTCTGTATCTTACTGCTAGCAGACCTGACATTGTTTTTAGTGTAGGGCTTTGTGCTTGATTTCAGGCAAATCCTAAAGAGTCTCATCCGACTGCTGTCTAAAGGATACTAAGATACTTGAAAGGCACCACTGATCTGTGTCTTTGGTATCCCAAAGGTAGCAATTTTAACCTAGTAGGATATGCTGATGCTGATTATGCAGGTTTTCTAGTGGATAGGAAGAGCACCTCAGGTATAGCACACTTCCTTAATTCATGTCTTGTGTCATGGTCTACCAAAAAGCAAAACTCAGTGGCCTTATCTACTGCTGAAGCTGAGTATGTTGTTGATGCTTCTTGTTGTGCTCAACTTCTATGGATTAAACAGAAGCTGGTAAATTTTGGTATTGAAGTTGGTTGTATTCCAATATTCTGTGATAACACTAGTGCTATAAGTATGACAAAGAACCATGTTCATCACAAAAGTACTAAGCACATAGATGTTATACACCACTTCTTAAGAGATAACTATGAGAAAGGATTGATCTCCATAGAATTTTGTGCTACTAATAAGCAAATTGTTGACATTTTCACTAAAGCACTGAGTAGAGAAAACTTTGAGAGGAACATGTTGGAATTAGGGATGATTAAGATCACCTAATAGGTCCAGTTCAGAATGCATAATGAAAAAAAAATTGGTTAGGAGTTCTAACTTTGTGTAAATATCTAGATTAATTCTTACTCGGTTTCATACTTTAATTAGTATACTCTTGTGACATGTGTACATATGATTCATTGATATCTTATAAAGTTTTTTCTATTATGGCATTTGAGGCATGTTCAAGAGAGTTCTATATGAAGAACCTGGTTCATCAGTATGAACTCATATGAAAGTTTAGGTATGTTTTCAATACTTTGCATAACTAGAAAGATTAAAAATTCAATCATGAGCAGAAGTCCTATACTTGCCAAATTCCTAGAAAATTCTATCTGTTGAGGCATTGAACCGGTTTCGTCCTTTTAGAAGTCTAAAACCATGATTTTTGCATAATATCTAGGGAAGCCAAAATAATCATTAAAAGTCTGGAATTACACCTTGATTAGACTTCTAATTGACCCCTAAAAAGTTGTCGTTACTGCATTAATGTCAAATTGCCTTTAAATACACACCACATATCTACTCTTCTTCACTATTCTAAAACCGTCAAAAATATTTCTCCAGTTCTAATTGCTTCTCTTCTCTAGAAATTCCCAAATTCTCTCAAGAAAAATCAACCATGTCTAACCCACAAGATCATCCTGGCACTCCTCCACCACCATCACCCTCAAATTCATCCTTATCTACTCCTCCTAGTGAATCCCTAAAACCTAGGCTTCGAAGGCAAAAATGTTGGCTAGAAAAAATGTAGCACCTAGAGCTCTGAGGAAAGTATTAAATGAGAGATTGAAAGCTAGCCAGATGAAAGAAAACCCAGCTTAAGAGTCTGACTCCAGTTCTGACTCTGAATTCTTTATATCTACCATTGAAGGTGAAGAAAATGGGTCTTCTGACCTTGAGAAAATTCAAGAAACCCCTGTTGAGGTAAGTTCTTCTATGGTTGAAAATGTAGAAAATAGGTTTGTTCTAGTTGGACCTGTTAGATATGTAATGTTGCCTGAATCGAGTAGGAGTAGAGGTAAAAATAAAGGAAAAGAGAGAGAGGGAGCAAGTGGTGAAGAGAGGGGAAAAGGGAAAGGAGTAGTTCTTGCTATATGTAGGGGTGCAGAAGAGAGTGGCATAAATTCAGGGGGAAGTGGCTGTGGGGAAGCAGCTGAAGGATTGGTTCATCTAAGCAAACAAATAGATGAACCAGGTTTATCTGCTGAGGAAACCTTGGCTGAACTTCTGAAAAAGGTTGGGGCAAGTTATGATCCAAAGAAACGCAAAGCTACCTCACAAAAGGCCCAAAATGTACCCAAACCAACCAAGAAAAGAAAATCTTCATCCCCAAATCTACTACGCCTTCAGTGCCTAAGGGAAGAGCTACAAGAAGCAGGGTAAAACGAAGTGAAGCTGACCTACAAAAACTCTGGAAGAAAGCAAGAAAAAGAAAATAGAGAAGGGAAAGAGAAAGGTTGTTGAATCCTCTGAGGTTGCAGAAGAAGAGGAGATGGAACTAGTCCATCAAGAAAGGGGAACAACAATGGAGGTTCCTACACCAAATCCTAAAAAGTCCAAGACTTCTTCTAAGAAGTCTTCTTCTGTACCTATATCTGTTGAACCCTCAGTAGCCAAGAGTACAAGATCTGAAGTGAAAGGCAAGAAAAAAAAATTACTGAAGAATGGAATAGAGAAGAAGAAGAAGAAGAAGAAGTGGAATCTGAGAAAGAGCAGGATAAGTTTTCCATCTTTGGCAGAAGAAAAATTCTGAAAGGTAGACTGTTGAAGGACCTGGAAGAACCAGGGATGATGAGACTAGTGGATGCTTTAGCTACACAAGGTTGGAAGGACATGGTCCTTGAAATAGATGGGAGGCTGGCCAGGAATGAACTGATTGGATTTATGGACAATGTTGTTGTGAAGGATGGAGTAGTCACCAGCCTGGTGAAAGGAGTCAAAGTGAAGTTTGATGCACTCAAACTGGGTGAGATCCTGGACATATCTACTGAAAGGTATGATGACTATAGAAGGCAAAGGTGGCCATGTCTGGATTCTCTCCCTACTGCTCTTGAAATAACTAAGAGGTTCTGTGACTCTAGAGATGTGCCTGAAGCCAGATTTGTGCAGAAAAGTGAAATGAGGACTGAGCACAAGGTCTTGTTTGAATTTGTCAACAAGTGTCTCTTGCCCAGATAGGAGAGAAGGCACACTGGAAATTACATGGACTTGGTTCTAATGGAGTGCGTGGTGAGAGGAATGCAAATCAACTGGCCTGCTTTCATTGTCAAATTGCTCGACAGGGTCATCAATGGCTCCAAGGCTCATGCCACTAAATATGGGTTCATACTGACTACTATGCTAGACAGGCTAAATGTGCCTTTGAAGAAATGGGAAATGGAATCAACCTACGAACATTTTGGTATTAAGACCCTGGTGGCTTGTGATTATCCAGTCAATGCCATCCCAGTTGAACCTGGTTCATCTCTAAGGACACCTATAAATAGCAAGGTTAGGGCTTTGGTTCAGGAATGTGAAACTAAGGATGATGAAATTGCTAGGCTCAAGACTCGTGTGGCTGAATTGGAAACTGAGAGAGATGGCCTTAGAACTGAGCTAGCAAAAGAAAAGGAGAAGAGTGATGGAATGTTTCAAAATATGTTGAACCTTCTCCAATCTCAACCCTCTAGTTCTTCCAAGCCTTAGGTCTCCTAGCACTTGTCTTCTGAACCAGTCTAGTACAGCCAGTGACCCAGATTAGGGATGTTTCTGTTTTTTTGGCTCATGTTTTGAAAGTTTTTCTTTCTTTTTGTGGTCTATTTGTGGAAGCATATCTTTATCAATGACAATTGCTAGTTTCTCTTATTCACTGATGATTTTGATCTTGATAGTTTAAATATGGTTGTTGATTATTGAAAATTGCACAATGATTTCACTTGTAGTTGCCTCAGTGGCCATGAGTACTTATTAAAATCTGGGATTCACACTGTGTATGCAACTTTTCGATGATGCCAAAAAGGGGAAGAGATATTGTTCTTAACTCATTATTCTAAAATAAGTGATATTTATAACCTAATTAACATGATCCTTGATGATAAGTAAAATTTCTAAGTTAAGTGTTGATGGTTAAGCTAAGTTCTTACAGCTTCTTTGATCAGTAAAAAGTACAGAGTTTGTCATCATCAAAAAGGGGGAGTTTGTTGGCCCAAGAACAGGTGAAGTTTTAAAGAATGACAAATGAACTCAGTCATGGACCAGGTCCATCATGTGAAAAACAATATTTGTCAACCTATACATGTGAGATGCACGTGAAGGAGATAAGTCCCATTGATCAAGCAGCAATATCTCCTGAACTAATCGAAAATGTTGAATATGGGATAAGGAGAGAAAGTCTCCTTAAGAGAAGAGAATACAATCCGGATAAAAGATAGGGTTGGAGTTTGTGTTGTTCAAGGACTCAACTTCGATGGACGATCAACAATCGAGTCTCAATCGAACTCTAATTACTAATACATTAAATAAAAGTGATTGTTCTCTTTTACAGGTATTGCACAAATACAGAAGTTAAACTAAATTGAGAGCAAAAGAGCGAGGCAATTTCGCAAGCAATTTATGTGAGATTTGAGTGTGCATTCCTGAAGCTACTTGGACAAGATAGAAGAACCAATTCCATTGTGTCTTTCTTTTACTCTAGTTCAATTGTAGTAGGTGTTTTCATATTGTACCTTTCAGCGTTCATAGAAGCAATTGTATTCGGTACTTTGAGTATTCAAGTTAGAGTTAACTTGAAGTTGTCGCAACAGTTGAGGCTGTGTGCCACAATGGGATTAGAGTTTAATCCTTAGGTTTACAAGAGTTTTCTAAATGTTGTTTTGGCTCAGTGATTTTAGGGAAGGTTTGGGAAAATCCTAGTAGGTCGTGGTTTTTTCACCTTTTGAGCCAGGTGTTTTCCATGTAAAAATATATGTGTTCCTTACTTTATGTACTTATTATTCCGTAAATAGTAGAGTTAGTATACCTAGAAGAACCAGGTTCTTCTAGAGCAAAAAATTGAGTACCACACAGTCACCCCTCCCCACCCCCCCCCCCCCCCCGTGTGGTATTGACGTATAAAACATCACTCCGCCTCCTTACCCTCAAAGGCTAGCTAAGAAAAATGGTGAGAACCAATTCAAGAAGTTCATTCAAATGATGTAAGGTCTCTCTATTAATGTGCCATTGGTGGAAGCTTTGTAATAAATGTCTAGTTATACTAAGTTTATGATTGATCTAGTGACCAAGAAGAGATCGATGAACTTTGAAATGAGCAAGGTCTCTCATCAAGTGAGTGAAATTGTTCATTCCATGGCTCCTAAGTTAGAGGATCATAGGGCTTTCACGGTTCCATGTACTATTGGAAGTACCGATTTTGCTAAATCTCTTTGTGATCTTGGGGCGAGTATAAATTTGATGTCGTAATCGGTGTTCAAAAATTTGGGGATTGGGAAACCAAGACCCAAATCTATGAGGTTGCAAATGACCGATCACACAATGAAAAGACCGTTGGGTGTGATTGAAGATATATTGGTCCGAGTTGATAAATTTATTCTCCCAGTGGACTTTGTTATTCTAGATTGTGAACCTGATTATGAAGTGCCTATCATTCTTGGGAGGCTTTTCCTTGCTACTGGTAAGGCCCTTTATGATGTTGAAGTCGGAGAAATCACTTTGCCGGTTGGGGATGAACAAGTGGTATTTCGTGTGTGCAACTATATGCGTCAACCAAATAGAAATGAGCTGTCCTCTTTTGTGGATTTCGTGACCGATGTCATTGTTGATGATACTACTGCTACAATCAATGTTGGTGACATGTTGGAAGCCGTTTTGCTCAACTTTGATGATGATGAGATGGATCATTTCATAGAGTGCGCAAATTCGTAACAAGGAATGAGGTCTTATAACTACGCACCTCGAAAGTTGTCATTGGATATTGAGAATAGGAAGATTCATTCTACAAAGCTTTCTATATACGGCTAAAATCGAGGAGTCCGATTTTATGGTTATTGTGGCACTTCGCGAGACCATCTATAGAAGACTCGAGGCTCTGCTCGAGGTTTGACCTTTGAAGTCTCTCGATGCTCGACCTCGAGGTAGTGCAGATCGATGGCACTTGTAGGAAAGCGAGGGATTCCCAAGGCATTTGATTGATGCTGACCAAGTCTATTAGGCTAGTACAAGCATGTATCGTGGCATTAAATGGTTGTACCATCCACATATCTTTATAATAGATGTATTTGTACTATGTTGGTATTCTCCCTCTTATATAAAGGGAACCCCTGCCATTTTGTAAAGGTCCAGAACACAACATTGAACACAAGAACAAGAACATTCTCTGCTCTTTAACTTAAACACATTCTCCCTTGATTCTACTATTTATATTTATTGCTTGCATTCATTACACTTCTTCATTTATCGCTCATTATTGATCATAAAGATCCACCATCAAATCTCTTAGAACTGTTAGCTCTTCATCGACTGCCCTTAGCTAAGCATTCGGCTCGACCTCGAGGCCCCGCAGAAGCCAGCTCGAGGCCCCGATTTCCAGTTGCTTGGTTTGCTTGCTACACTATCTTCAAGATCTTATCTTATTTTCTAATCTCTCACTTAGCATCTACTGCCTAACAACTAGTATAAAAGTAAATCAAATATTATTAGAGCCACAAAATCAGATCTAATTGTAAGTACCATTTTCAAGGTAAACAGTTTGGCACCCACCGTGGGACTAAAATTAATAGTGATTGTTTTCTTGCTAGTTTACAACATAACGCAAGTTATCTTTCACATTTTTTCTTGTCCAAGAATCTTTGATCTCAAGTTAAAATTTCTAACTCAGTGAACGCACATGAAAACAACGGTCTTGAGGACCATAGATAAAATGGTGTAGTTGTTCCAGTTATTGGTGTACCACAAGAAAACCCTGAGGATGCACCAGAACCAATTTCCGTGGACGTGGTCTCGCGCAACACTCAACACGTCGACATAAGATCCCACACTAATAGGGGTATATGCTAAGAAAACCAACAAGAAGCTCAAAAAAACCCGGCTCGGGAGGAACAAGAGGTTAGCATTCACGTTATCTTCGATATGTTACACGCACACCAGCTGGCGATTGCTCAAATACAAAGCCACCAAAAAACTCCAAGCACAGCAGCACCAGAAACAGCTCCTCAAGTTGAACAGGTACCGAAAAGATCAAGCAAAATGGGTTAGCAGCCGACCCCGCCATCATAAAGATGCTCGAAGACCTCACAAAGAGGGTCGAATCGGGTGAGAAAAAGATATAAGCCTATGATAAGAAGGTAGAGACCTACAATTCAAGGGTTGATCAAATTTCGGGCGCACCCCCTATCCTCAAAGGTGTGGATTCGAAGAAGTTCGTAAAAAAGCCATTCCCTCAAATGCTGCTCCAAAACCCATCCCGAAGAAGTTCAGAATACCCGATCTTCCGAAGTACAACGGAACCTCATACCCCAACGAGCACGTCACTACTTAGACTTGTGCGGTGAAAGGCAACAACCTAAACGACGACGAGATTAAATTCGTCCTACTAAAAAGTTCGGAGAAACACTTTCGAAGGGGGTCATGATGTGGTACCACAACCTTACCCCGAATTCGATAGACTCATTTCCCATGCTGGCATATTCTTTCACAAAGGCACATACCGATGCCATCAAGGTGGCAACAAGGAAATTTGACGTCTTCGAAATCAAACAAAGAGAAAATGAGATGTTGCGGGAGTTTGTATCTCGCTTTCAAATGGAACGAATGGAGTTACTATTGATACACAATTTTTCCCTATATATTTCTAATATACAAAATACTTTTAAAATAGCATGTGCATGCATATATGACATATCCAAATATTTTACTATTTTTTCCTTAATTTTTAAAGATTTTTTTAATCAATTTATCGCCCTATTTTATCCATAAAAATCCAATAAATATTCCCAAAATTATCATTTTTAGTGATTCATTTATTGAATTTTTATATTTATAATAAAATCTAGCTAATATAATTTTTTCATATTTTTACAAGGTCGTTTAGTATTTTTAAAGTTAAATTGTATGTAATTACAATATTAGCTTTTTTAGGATTAATAAAGTTTATATTCATAAAAAATTAAGTCTGATATTTTTAAATAGTTAATTATGTGTTATTAATCATTTTAGTACCATTAATTTATTTTCAGAAATTATTTTACTATTTTTTTTTAAAATCAAGTAGGAAAAAATGGTTATTTAAATGGTAGCCCCATTTGTATTTCAATTATAACCAGTTCAAACCCGAATCCCAGCCCAATTTCAAATTAAAATACCCGACCCAAATCCTAAATTCTCCTACCTGACCCAAAGACCCACTAAATCCCGGCCGTTGATCTAAAAGATCAACGGTCCTCATAATTCCTTGCCTTTTTTAATTTAACAACCCCACAAACCCTACCCATTCTCTCATTTCAGCCGCCCTTGAATTCCCTTCTCCCTCAATTCTCTCTAAGACTCCATCAAACCCTAGCTGCCGCCATTAAACTCCAACCCTGAAACCTCTCAAATCCATGGTTTCCAAGGTCATTGGAGGCATGTATGCACCTCTTATGGCTTCTATGTGTTTGATTATTATGGTTTCAAGTCTAGATCTTAAAAAAGCTTGGTCCAGACCTTGGTCGGTTTTGGTTTACGGATGTTCTCCGGTCATTTCTGACCTTTCTCCGGCCAGCCATGGCTGTTCGAGTCTGACTCTTGACTCTCCTGCTTAAATCGAAGGTTTTCAAAGCCTTTCTCACCATTTGGGGTCCCTCTGAAACCTTAACATTCGAGGTTCTCTCGATTCCTCTTAGATTTGTTTCAGACCTATGTCTGCTCTAAGCTTTTAAGCATTTTCTCGAAGTTTCTTTTAAAGCTCCGCTTTCAAAACTCTTTATATTTTTTATTAGGGTTTTTGTTAAGTTATTTCAAAACCTTTCTTTGATTTTTGATATGTGTTGCTGTGTTTGCTCGTATTATCCTTCTGCCTGAGTTTGCATATTAAAACCCCTAATTTTATTTAACTATTTATTAAATGAATGTTTGTTTGCTTGATTTTTTGTCTGATCTGTCTATTTATCCTCTTTTTAAAAACCTTCTATTATGGAAAATATTATGGTTTTGGGGTCTGAGACTGTTCGTTTAAGTGCAGAAGTTCTTTTCTAAATATCTTGTTCTCTTTGTGCGATTCTTCTGATTCTGGGTTTCTATCTTCTCTTTAACTCGCCTATGTTGAAAACCCTAATTTTTCTAGGCTTCTTCGTTTGATTTTGTGACTAGCCTGTTCTTGTTTGAGTTTCTGTGACTATCCCGAATGTGTTTCTACTAAGTTCCCTATGCCTAACTTACATCAGCTCTATGTGCTTGTGTTCATCTTGACTGGCTTGACTCACCTCTTAACCATCTATGTCTTACTTTATTTATATGCAAAACACTGACTCATGATTTTCTTTTGATTGATTCTAATTTCCCTATTTCTTGGCTTGATTTAAAAACTTCCCTTTAGACTTTTGATTCTCCTATTTTAACTTGGTTTATGATACTCTCCTTAAATCAGTAGAATCCTTGATTCCTGATTTACCATGTGTTGATTTTCGATTATGTTTTCTTACATTATTTGGCTAATCGAGTATTGTACTTATTCTTGTTTCCTTAATTAAACTCCTATGTACTTACCCCTAATTGTCTATTATGTACATGATGCTCTACTTGATTTCTTTCTTTAAATATTTTCTGCCCATTACCGTTGGTTGATTGCCCTTTAATTAAGGGAGTACTTGTATTGATTTGATTATGATTAGTACGTGGTTCTATAATTACTATACAATTGTAATTCTTGCCTTATTTTACATGGAGTCGAACTACTATCTATGCATACTCTCTCATTAACACAAACACATGAACACTTAGTTCTGAAGTCACATTTACACTCAAACACTTTCTTGCTTTACTACTTGCACTGTGGCCTGTCTAGCCGGCTGAAAGCCAAGGCTATATTTTGAAGTCCTGCTACTTTTCTTTACTGCATTTTGCTTCTTTGACTGGTATGTTCTAATTAAGTTTTCAGCATCAACAACAACATGGTTACTTAATATTCTTGCATTCTTGTCTGCCTATTGCTTGTATCTAATTCAGTACCTTTATTTACCATGTTGTAATTTCTTTTCTCCTATTCTGAATCAATGTATTATGAATCCCAAATCCCTAGCCTAATGTGTTGAATACTTATGGTTTGTTTGGGGTATGACAGCATCGAATATTGTTGAGCATGACCCAAACTTGATCCTTTTGGGATCACAACCTCTATGCTCCCATTATCGGTTGTATGTTCCGGTTGATTTACAGGCATGTCAGCACTTCATATTGTTGTCTATGCCCAAAGTCAACCCATGCTTAAGTGTACAGGTTCCTTCGTAATGGATTCCCAAATCCCTGCCCCCATGGTATGAAATTATCAATTCTTTGAAGTGTTTAAAGTTGTCTCCCATCCCCCTTTTCCTTTTTTTGTTCCTTCAGCCCCTTAAAATTCTGTTCCAGCACCTTTACCCTCTTCTTAGAACTTAAGTCATTCCCCCCTCATGTGAGTCTTGCCTTGGGACCCATGAGCTCCCTCTGAACTTGGACACACGAGGGCTGGCATTTTCACACTGCACTTGTCCCTATTCTGGTAATATAATTTGGTTGTGAGCACTGCCCGGGGTCCTGTTGAGGCCCTTAGGGAACTCTGACACACTCAAATTTGTGAAAGGCTTTGAAGCAATGGCATCTATTCCATAGCTCAGGGAGGAACCAAGAATCAGGCCTCTTCTAGTTGTATTTTTTAAATTCTGATGTAATTTATTATTCCTGGTTTGTAATAATTTGTAATGAACATTTGGGTTTGGCTAGTGAAAAGGGTTGGGTATTTATGCATGCAAAGGGTAGAAATCATGCCTATAGGATATTTTAAAATTTTTGCATATTCAAACTGCATTTAGAAACCATGCCTATAGGGTATTTTAATGCTGCAAACTGCATTTAGAGACCATGTCTATAGGACTTCTTGTTTAACTTCATATCTAGATAACCTTCCTATAGGGATCATCTAAATTCTACTCATTTGTCACCGTTTAGATATCATGTTTTAGGGCCCAAGTGGTTATAATCTACTAACGTGTTAAAATCAGTAACGAATAGAAATCATACCTATAAGGATTCTTAAATAAATCTGATTCGCTTTGTTCACAGTCAATGGGATTAAAATCAGTACTAGTAGACACTATCACCTGCAGAATCTGTAACCGGTCTAATTTAATTTCGCCTATTCTGAGTCTTTTTTTAATAATTTAATTCCCTCACTTAACAAGGTCTAGCAAGCATACCTATAGGATTATTATTTCATCATTCTGAATTATGTAGATACTATGCCTATAGGACCTCGCTTGAACACTTAAGCAAGCCTTAGGCAATAAAAATGAAACTGGACTCGCCCTGTTATTCGATTTAGTGTTACAATTAGTAGGTAGGCCTGATTCTGTTTCCTAACTGGGTCATGTAATAAGCTAGGCCTGCTGCAATACAACAACTTCTTCTTCCCTTAAGTATTTTTTAGAATCAGACCTGACTCATTTGTTTAAGTCGTGCTATTGAATTGTTTTTGTTTTGAGGAGTTATACTTGAGCCTTATGTGTTTATGTGCTTCCCCTTTAATGTGCAGTCCTTATATGTTTTGTATATCGTCTTAGATTTTTACCTTTGAAACTTTAAATAAGCCTAATATCCCTCCCTTTAGGATTAGTAGTCCAAATGCCTCCAAGACTGATAGAATTGGGATGGGTAATAGCATGCAATAAGTAATCGAGACCAATCCGCGCTTTAATACATTAATGGGGTGGGAAGGGTAGATATGGATATGATGACCGGTGCGTTAATACCACGTGTAGCCCCTCTCTTGAGGAGTGATTACCGGGTATTGCATTGATGTGATCCATATTTTTCATAAATCTAGGACCCCCTTCTTTATTCTTTATTCTCTTTTAGCATTGTAATTTAAAGATCAGCTCTTTTAATTATTCTTTCAAACTTTTTCTACTTCTGAACCATTACGTATTGAAATCCCCTCTTATTTAAGCCTTATCTGCTTATATATTAATTGCACCTCAAATTAATAATAATTGTCTGGCCGGGAACCACACTTGTGGATCCTGACGGATGCCTAAAACCTTCCCCTTGGGATAATTTTAAGCCCTTACCCAATCTCCGGTTATCCAAGCTTAGTTGTAATTGAACCCTGTAAGGTGTCCTAACGCACCATAAATCATTAGGTGGCGACTCTTCGAAAATGCAAAACCCAGTTCCCAAAATAAACGAGTTGTCTCTTCAAAATGTCATAAACTCGATTTTGCGAGAAAAAGGGGGCGCGACAGTATGGCGACTCTCCTGGAGACTTTTAGGCTTTTACCATTTCAGATTGTTCTTGTGAATTTGTACCTCTCCCTATGTGAAATTATTTGTTTAATTCCTTTAAGCATTTAATTTTTTCTTTAAAAAAGCAAAACTAACATATCTCCCTTGTTTCTTTCTTTTATTGCTTTAAATTATGAAACAGTTGTATGTACTGCTTTCTTAACATGCAAATACATAACAACATGCTTTAATTGTTGCATAATCATGCTCAACATCATATTCCACTCGTGCCAAACAAATCCCATAGCAATTCTTAGAATGAGTTGTTGCGCTCTTCCTATATTATTACCCCCCCCCCCCCCC
>MU755275.1:43105-64799 GCA_026770625.1 Nicotiana glauca
CCCCCCCAAATCTGGAAAAGGTATATTTGCGGTAAAATCAGTCGATCAACGGTGTAGTCGACGGTTCTATGCCTTTCCCCCTTGAGTTGTCTGCTCAAGGGTACCAGTCTAAAACCCCATAGAAACCTTACTCCATTTAAATTATGCATGCATCATGGTCAAACCTAGCCGGATCAGTTATGTTGTCCGCATAATGATCCTTTAAGATAGCCTTGTCCAAAGTCCACTGGGTTTCCCTAAAACCCAAACGGACATCATCATGTTCTGCGCATTTATTTGGAGAACTAAATACTTCATGGTAATTGTTGATGTTAAATAGTCGAGTCTGGTGGGGGTAGGGTCTAACCCTTTTGTTTTGCAGAAAATGAGGTACGAGGTCCCCAGTTTTGGTATGATTAGCATGCCCCCACTCTTGCTAGACTGGTGGAGGAGTCTTCCATCAAATGACCAAATCAATGAGTGGAAAGAGACGGCCACCAAAGCTAGCGGAAAGTTGGAATATCTGGAATAGTGTCTGCTGGAATTGGAAGGAAAAATGAGGAAGAGAGTCACGAACTGCCAGAACGCTGAGGGAAACGAAGGAGAACACCTGGCAAAGGCATTTTTACTGATGAACCTATGTGAACTGGAGGATTTGATCAACGAGAGCATTCAACCTGGGGAAGGTCCTTCTGGGACCAGATAGATAGGAATTTACTTTTCGCCTTATAAATGTAATAAGGCCAATGGCCATTAGTGAGTTTTATATCTTGCTTATTTAGTGTCATTTTGGGACTCGTCTATTTTTTATCAATAAAATGAGGCATTTAGCATCCTAAGTTCTCCAAATCAACTTGCCGCTAGGCCTACCTCGGGAACAACGAGGCTCCCAAATTAGGACACGCTTTATATTTTCGCACTATGTGTTTAAATATTACAACATTTTTCTTATGATCCTCAGTAACTTGGTTACCTTTTGTTTTATTTTTTGTCTTGTTATTCCCCTCCCCAAAAGGTTAGTTCGTGCACTCTGGCATGATCATCTTAAGCAGAAGGGCACATCTCAAGAATTGGACCATTAGGACAACCAAAGCCCGGCGAGCCTCGGGGTAGCAAGGCTAAACAAGCATCATGCACTGTTTTTATTTACTAGATGATTTTCTTTTCGCATTTTTATTCCCGCAATAAGATCTTCAATGTTCAAAACAATTATGAAATTTATCAAAAGCATTTCGACTTCTCTTATGAATTGACACTTATTATTATTTTTCTTATATTTACTTATACAACATTACTATTATCATACCTCCTTTTTACACACACCCCGAGAGGGATATAAGGGAGTTTTTCCAATTAAAGTGATATTATTCGAGATGGGGTTATTTTATTTATTTTTCAGAGTCACCACTTGGAATATTTTAATTGGTGTCCCAAGTCACAGGTTTATTTTTAATCCCAAATCGAGGAAAATTTGACTTTTCTTTTGAAGTCTGCGAACCAGAAATTCTGAATAAGGAATTATGTTAACCCGAGGAAAGGTGTTAGGCACCCCCGGATTCCGTGTTTCTAGCACGATCGCTTAAACTATTACAATTGGCCTATTGTCTGATTTTAATACGTGTTTTAGCCTATGGTATAATTTTAACTTTATAACCACTTTTTATTTATTTTAAAGAAGATTTCAACGTCATCTAAAATGCGTCTTTTGGACTATGCCACATGAAATGCACCCGCAGTCCGAGACACATTTTATTTAACGCTGTGAGATTTAGATTTGGGTCACATGAAATGCACACCCGAATTTAGGAAGGTAGATTATTAAATAACGTACCCTAAGCAACTACGCATTAGAAACTTTGCGAGGGCCATGAAAATTTGCTAAATGGCGCGCCTCGATTTCTAAGGATAAAAACATTAAATGAGAGCCATACATTATTTTAAGTTATCTAATTATGGCTCACCTCAATTTATTTGTGAAGATTCTAAATTTATTAATGGAAAGAGCCTAGAGGAATTCAAGAAATGTTAAAGCTCTAACTTCTAAAACAGTACATGTACACAAATGCCTATTATACATTTTAAGCTTGAGCCCAATAACCCATAGCAGGCCCAATTAACGCAAATGACTTCAGAGTGATACGATAGACCTCCATAGCAAGCCCAAATCATGGGTGTGTTGTAGCTGAGAGACGCAACCCTCAGGATCGAATCTCTGAGGCACCCAAATTGCACTTGAATAATCATAGAGGAATTAGTTATTAATAAGACATCTCACTGATTTTAAAACACAAAAGCAAAGCTCCATTTTGACAATTAAGCTATATGCAACTTCAGATTTTTTTTAAGCCTCAAACTAAATCTAAGTACTGTGAGGGAATAGAATTTCAACAAAGCTGGGAAAATTGCCCTCAAATTGCCAAAGAATCTGATTCATGAACAACTAGATGCTGAAATATTAATTAACCTTAAAATAACAATTAATTCAAACCATCTGTCAAGCTTAACCACATTCACATGATACTCTTTTACGTATTAAAACCTGAAGAATCACTGAAAAGACTAACTACATAGTCATGATTACTGAAAACACAAACTACACATTGGCTTTCCTTTTAAATGCTAAAACTCATATCAAATGTCAAGTGTTACTTCTGTAAGCAAAATTATCACTATAAAATTGCATTTGTATAAGCCAACACACATACAGGCTAACATCCAGCATTTCAAGACTAGAACCTGACGATTTTCAGCAGAAAACTAACAAGAGTTGTGACCCAGAATACCAAATCAAACATGAAACTAAATAATCAAAGTCCATAGTCCACTTATCAATACACATGCAAAATACTCTATAGGTCACTCTCACACACACAGTTTCAGAAAAAGGGATCCTAATTAATGCTTATAATTCAAAGTCGAAGTACAGAATGTGAAAACAGTAAGAAATAGGGAAATCAACTTTGAATGCAACCTTCATTTAACAAAACTCCAATCACATTACATGTCCAACAGTCATTCCTCAATCATAAGCTAAGAAAGGTACCTGAAAATTGGAAAGAAAATAGAAATGAGCACTCAGAAATATTCAGCAGCAAGGAACAGTCCCAAATTCAACCAAATTCCCAATGAAATCAACTCATAAACAAATGAAACAGTGACCTTAACGCAGAATTCACCCAGAATTTTCAAAAGAAAAACAAATTCAAGCCATGTTAAACCCTCAATGAATCAAAGATTGTTTCAGCAAATTCCAGATTGAAAGTCCGAAAAAAAAATCAATGAAACAGTAAGAAAATTACAGCCGTTTGTATTTTTTTTTTCTAAAATTTTATCTCTCAATTTCTGAATTCAGCTCTTGTTAGCAATGCCTTTATAGGCAAGCTACTAGGGCAGCCTTAAGGGTTCATTTTTTGCCCTTTAGACCTTTCTAATTTATTTTTTGCTCAAAGGTCCCTAAATTTCTAACTTGCTTGCCAAGCAGGTCTGTTTTTCAGCTTCTAAGAAGCTTCCTTAGCCAGTTATTGAAAGATTCCCTAAGTAAACTACCCAAGTTACCCCTTAATTACCCTATTTTTACCCCTGAACCTCAGATGGGTTATGGGTCAAGTTGACCCTGGGCTGATCCATTTAGAAATCCATCCCAAACCTGAACTTCAGGGTATGAACCTCAAGCCCAAGCACCATCAAAACTAAATTGTCTGAATAAGAATGAAAACAAGAAAGGGAGCAGAAACGATTCGAGCAACTTTCAAAAATCCAATTGACTAACTAACATTTAATGAAGTTGAAAATAATTTAATAAACAAACTATTTATACTAACTAAAGAAAACAAAAGTGTTCTTAAAACTAACGTGCATGTAAAAGGACAACCCTAAAACTGGAAAAGCAAAGGGGGAAGAAGCAGAAGACAAATGAGGAATAGAAAAGAAGGAAAGAAAAAGTAAAGAGAAACTAAGAGAAATACCTAGAGTGGCCATGGACAGACTTGAAAAAAACTTGAAAGATCCCTTGATTTTTCGACCAGAATAGACCTTAATCTTGTGTTTTCATGTGAAAAAACACGACTAAGTTCCAGTACGGTCTAAACTCCTCACAGGCCCGTTGAATTTTGAGTTTGTGGAATTAGAGCTCAGTTCTCTGATTCAATGTTTGAGCAGTTTGAGGGGGATTCGAGGGAAGGTAATTGGGGATTTGGTATGATGAGATGAAGGAGGTCTTGTGGTGTAAATTTGGGGTCGGTTCGAGGTGGCACCGCCACCGGAGAAAATAGGGGCGGCACTAGGGTTTGCCCCTTTGATCCAATATTTGAGGGGTTTCAGAGGGATTTGAGGGAAGGTGATCAGGGATTTGGAAAGAGGGGGTTGAGGGGAGTTCGTGGTGTGATTTTGAGCAGGTTTGGCCGCCGGCCGCCGTTGTGGGCAATTTCCGGCGGGCGGCAGGCGACGGCGGAAGGCGGAGACGACGAAGGAGTCCAAGGGTTGTGAGAGAGACGAGTTTGGGGGTGAGTGTTTGGACAGCTTTATATTAACCCAGCCCCACTTCACAGCCATCTGATCGAATAACCTCGACGGCTGAGATCACCTGCTAGCTAAACGGGGTCGTTTTGATTTAACGGGGGGATGGACCGGTTCGGATGGGTTCTGGGCTTCAAATTTGGACGGGTATTAGGTGAAAACGATTTGGGCCTGGGAGTTTTAATCAAATTTGGCCCAAACTGACTTCTTATTCTTTTGCTTTCCATTTTGTTTAATTAATTGTCTTTCTTTTCTCTTTTTCTCAAATTAAAAATAAATCTAAACTAATTTTTTTTTAAATTATCCTACTAAATTATATTAAAAACTCAATATAACATTTACCCTAACTAATTAAGTACCAAATTTAAAGGAAAACTACCAAATCTCAAAGCTAAAATTAAAAGTGTGAAAATAAATTATTCTTTTGTGATTTTCCCATTTTTATAAAACCACTAATTACTAATTAATTCTTAAAAATGCAAAGTTAAATCTTAAATGCAAATGCAACATATTTTTTTGTATTTTTATGAATTAAATAAAATTAAACATGCACACAAAAATACAAACAAACACGAAAATTATGCAATTAATTCCTAAAACCCAAATAATTAAAAGAAAAACCCTAATTTTGGGAATTCTATAGAAGTAATTCATGCGAGGCAAAAATCATGTGCTCACAGTTGCCCCTCTTTGCTCGGAGACACGAAGGGTTTTCGGGCAAAGATAAAATGAGCAATTATGAGGGATTTTTGCCTGCTCGACACTCCATGAGAAGCATTTTTTTAAAAGTGTCTGACCGAACCTTGCTTTAGAGGTTGCCTACATATCCTTGGCTATAAAAGATTCAGGTCAGTGTAGTTCTGGAAGTTTTGGTAGCTGGGACTGCCAGGAAGCTGTGACTTCACTGTTGTTGCTGCTGCTACTGCTTGCTGACCTCGTTATTACACCAAAAGGAAAATCAAAAGCTAAGCTAGTTAGGCCTATCAACTAAGAGTTACAAGATTCCCATCTATAAATCTCTTGAAGCTTGATCTTGAGTCTTAGCTGATTTTGTTGCGGACTCCGATCCGAATTTTGATGCTCGTTAGTTGTAGGTGTTGGTTCTTTCTTCAGCTTTGGATCAAAGCGGGATATGCGAAGCTTGTGACTTTAATCGCATTCATGAGCAGTCCGCATCTTTGTCTGCTTTAGCATTTTGAATTCACTTCTATTTTTCTCTTTTTCTTCTTTTCTTTATCCTTGGCTGAGGCTCATTCTTTCGACCACCTCGGATCTTGTGCTTCGCGGTCAAACCTGCTCAGACGCCAAAACAAACAAACAAACGAAATTTTTTTGCCCCAGTTTTCACTAAGAAAATTTTATGAGTTATTTGTGACACAAATCTAAGCTATTTCTTTATTGAAAGTAATAAAAGTCAGGATTGTGTATCCTTGGGAATAGAGAATGCAGTCCCGAATTAGGAAGATTGTTAGGTTATGCTTGGAAAATGACCGGGTTATGCCGAAAGAGAAGAAAAAGGTCATCGGGTTATGCCGGGGAGGAAATAAAAAAGGTCCTTGGGTTATGTCAGGGAGATCCCTGGGTTATGATAGGATAAAAGAAAAAAAAAGATCCTTGGGTTATGTCAGGGAGTCCACGGGTTATGTCGGGCTAAAAGAAAAAAAGTTATTGGGTTATGCCACGGAGGTCCACGGGTTATGACGGGATAAAAGAAAAAAGATCCTTGGGTTATGCCAGGGAGGTCCACGGGTTATGCAGAATAAAAGAAAGAAATCCTTGGGTTATGCTAGGGAGGTCCACGGATTATGCCGGGATAAAAGGAAAAAGGTCCTTGGGTTATGCCAGGGAGGTCCACGAGTTATGCCGGGATAAAAGAAAAAGGTCCTTGGGTTATGCTAGGGAGGTCCACGGTTTATGCTGAGATAAAAGAAAAAAGGTCCTCGGGTTATGTCGGGGAGTTCCACATGTTTTGTCGGGGAGAAGAGAAAAAAGGTCCTTGGGTTATGCCTGAGAGATCCACGGGTTATGCCGGGAGAAAAGAAAAAAGGTCCTTGGGTTATGCTAGGGAGGTCCACGGGTTATGCCGGGAGAAAAAAAAAAGGTTCTTGGGTTATGCCAGGGAGGTCCACGGTTTATGCCGGGGGTATCTGGGGAATGGGGCCCTATGCTACCATGATTTTGAATGTTTTCTTCCTCTTTTATTTTTTTCATCATTCTTCATTTCATTCATTTTTTTATTTAATTTTTAGTAGAAAATGCAGGAAAGAATTTGGAGGAAACTTCCCTTTTAGTCGGTTCCTTGCTGCAAAGTTGTTTCAGCACTTGCGCATTTCTTTTCCCTTTTGGTTGCACCTGCTTCTTGCACGGTTGCTTGGATTACACCTGTTTCAACCTTTCAAACAAAGAACAATCGTTAGTCTGAAATGGTGGTTGGTTTTATGGCCTTGCTTGTTTCGATCACTTGATCTTGGCCTAACTCTTTGGTGAGAACCTCTGCTGCTTGCTGGTTTTTCTGAAGACTGACATCTCTCTCAAAACTGAGGACCTCAACTTGCAAGATTTCTTATGACGGCTCGCCCATATGAGGCTTTGGCCTTTTCACTTTATTCTGCCTTTAAAGGCTTTTGACTTCGGATTTCTTTTCCTTTTCCGTAACTTTGATTTCAAAGCATTAGCCATCATGGCCAGTCGGGATCGACTTGATGCACCCGCTGAGGTTGGGTACTTTTCTTCGGGCTTGGATTTTGTTAGGCAGAACCCTGTAAAACTAATATTGCCACCTTTTCTTTGTATTAATTTTGGAAATAGAGTTAGACCGAAATGGATTCAAGGAAAAGTAAACAGGAGGCAAGAAAATGAATTTAAAGAAAAGTGTCCCTTTCGGGGAGGAAGGAACGACTTATCTGGGGTGCATGTAGACTTCAATTGACATGACATGCTTCTTGGACTGGATTCCCGATCCGCACAACCATCCCAACTTCTCATAAACTCATTGTGACCCATACTTCCAAACCGAGAAGCCTTGCCAGGACTTAAATAGTGGTGACGGGTGTCTTTTTTTCGACCGACGGTGCCCTTTGCGGGTTTTCGACAATCGACCTCTCTTATTTCTCTTCTCACCATCGCCTTATAGTGCTCTTTACGAGTTTTCACTAACCAGACTCTCTCATTTTCAATTTTTATACTCATCATCGCCTTACGGTGCTCGTAGGTTTTCACCAATAAGACTCTCTCATTTTATTTCTCTCATCCTGATTGTATCGTATCCCAACAACTATGTTCTCTGATTTCGAAACCTTTTGCCGATTGATTGGAAGGACTTGAACAAGGTTTGGGTAAAGAATTGGATCGAATTACAACTTTGGAAATGTTCGGGCAGGATCACCGCCGAACCATTATAACATCTGCCCCAATTTCACTTTTGGGGGACTTTGAATTTTTGTTTTGGTATGACTGAACCCCAGAGAGAGGCTACCTACGTATCCTTTCGGAATCAAGTAGAACGTAGTTCAGGAAAACTTTTTTTTTTTTCTCTTCTTCTTTTTTTAACACTTTTGGGTTCCAATGAGGGTAGTCAAAGAAGAGTGACCGGCTCAAAGGTTTTGCAAGAGGTGGATAGTGTTAGGGTAGGGAGAATAAAAGCCTTCGTCATCCCAATCAGACAATGTTGTTGTTGTAGGAAGCCTAAACATAGTACATTTTCACTGCATTCGCATTCACAGCTACTTCGGGATCATTTCCTTCGACATCTCCCAAGTATAATGCCCCTCTTGGCAATATCTTTCTGATGATATACTGGCCTTTCCAATTAGGAGAAAATTTTCCTTTCGCTTCCTGATGATGGGAAAGAATGCGCCTAAACACGAGCTGCCCTACTTTGAAATTTCTAGGCCGCACTTTCTTGTTGTAGGCACGGGCCATTCTTTGTTGGTACAACTGTCCGCGGTAGACCACAGCCATTCGTTTTTCATTAATTAGTGTCAACTGCTCTAGACGGGTCTTGACCTACTCACTATCTTCAATTTCAGCTTCGACAATGATCCGGAGAGAGGGGATTTCCACCTCTACAGGTATCACGGCTTTAGTGCCATAGACCAGGAGGTATGGGGTTGCTCCTACCGATGTGCACACCATAGTGCGATATCCCAGTAATGCAAAAGGCAACTTTTCATGCCACTGCCTAAAGCTCTGAATCATCTTTCTCAAAATCTTCTTGATGTTCTTGTTTGCTGCTTCGACGGCACCATTGTCTTTAGGCCGATAAGAAATAGAATTCCTATGCATTATTTTGAATTATTCTCATATTTCCTCCATCAAACAACTATTTAGGTTTGCAGCATTATCTGTGATGATAGTTGCAGGGATACCAAATTGATAGATAAGATTGGAGTGCACGAAGTCTACCACAGCCTTCTTGGTGATAGATTTGAGAGTGATGGCTTCAACCCATTTCGTGAAGTAGTCAATGGCAACCAATATGAATATGTGTCCATTTGAGGCTTTTATCTCGATTGACCCAATGACGTCTATGCCCCAAGCAACAAATGGCCAAGGTTCTAACATGGGATGTAGTTTTGTGGGAGGTACATGAATCAAATCACCGTGCACCTGACACTGATGACACTTCCGAACAAAGCTGAAATAGTCTTTTTCCATGGTTATCCAGTAGTAGCCTCCTCGAAGGATTTTCTTTGCCAAAACATACCCATTCATGTGGGGTCTGCACACTCCTACGTGTACTTCATGCATGATCTTTACGGATTCTTCGGCGTCAACACATCTTAACAAATTGAGATCCAAAGTCCTTTTGTACAAGACATCACCGCTCAAGAAGAAACCACTTGCGTTCCATATAATGGTTCTCTTTTGGTCTCCACTGGCTTGCTCGGGGTATTCTTTAGTTTTCAGAAATCTTTTGATGTCATGGTACCATGGTTGGGTATTTGGTTCTCCTTCAACTGTATTACAATAACCATGCCTTTCCCGGATTTGGATTTCCAGGGGATCTATGTGAGCATTGCCTAGGTACGGCAGCATTGAGGCCAAAGTAGCAAGTGCGTCAGCCAATTTATTGTGACAACGAGGGAGGTACCTGAACTCTATTGATTTAAATCGCTTGTTGAGGTATTCCACATGTTGCCTGTAAGGGATAAGCTTAACATCTCGAGTTCCCATTCTCCCTGGGCTTGTCGAATAATCAGATCTGAGTCTCCCATGATCAATAACTCTTCGATGTCCTGGTTGATTGCCATATTTATACCCATGATGCAGGCTTTATACTCGGTAGTGTTGTTTGTGTACAAAAACCAGGGTCGGGCTGTGGCTGGGTAATGTTGACCAGTAGGTGAGATCAAGATTTCCCTAATTCCCACACCTTTTGCATTTACTGCTCCATCAAAGAACATCTTCCAAGCAGTAGTATCCTCGGATATTGCCTCGACTGAGTTTACCTCTTCATCCGGGAAGCAAGTGTTCAAAGGTTGGTATTCATCATCAACCGGGTTTTCAGCCAAATGATCTGCCAATACCTAGGCTTTCATTATCGTGCGAGTGATGTAGACTATATCAAATTCAGTGAGCAGGATCTGCCACTTCGCTAACCTTCTCGTGGGCATTGGTTTCTGGAATATGTCTTTCGAAGGATCCAACCTGGTTATAAGTTAAGTGGTGTAGGCTTGCAGATAATGTCTCAGCTTCTGAGCGACCCAAGTTAAGGCACAGCAGGTTCTTTCCAACAGAGTATACTCAGCTTCATAGCTGGTAAATTTCTTGCTCAGATAGTAGATTGCCTTCTCTTTCTTTCTGGTTATATCATATTACCCGAGGACACAGCCAAAAGAGTTCTCCAAGACTGTCAAGTACATGAACAGAGGCCTCCCTGGCTCCGGTGGGACCAATACCGATGGATTGGACAGATATTCTTTGATCTTATCAAAAGCTTCTTGACATTCATCCATCCACTTGATTGCCGCATCTTTCTTCAGCAATTTGAATATGGGTTCACACGTGGATGCCAACTGAGCAATGAACCGGATGATATAGTTTAATCTGCCCAACAAGCTCATCACATCTTTCTTGGTTTTCGGAGGAGGCAAATCCCAAATAGATTTTATCTTTGTTGGATCTAACTCAATACCTCTCCGGCTAACTATAAAGCCCAAAAGTTTGTCCGATGGGACTCCAAACGCACATTTGGCTGGGTTCAGCTTCAAATCATATTTGCACAAACGCTTAAAGAACTTTATCAGGTCTCGAACATAGTCATCCTGGTCTTGGATTTAATAATCACGTCATACACATACACCTCTATCTCTCGATGCATCATATTATGAAAAATAGCGGTCATGGCCTTCATGTAGGTTGCCCTAGCATTCTTCGGACCAAATGGCATGACTCTGTAATAGTATGTCCTCCAAGGTGTGGTAAAAGTTGTTTTCTCTGCGTCTTCTTCACCCATCAACACCTGGTGATATCATGCGTAACAATCCACGAAGGAATGTATCTCATGTTTGGCGCAGTTATCAACAAGGATGTGGATGTTTGGAAAAGGGAAGTTATCTTTGGGACTTGCCTTGTTTAGATCTCTGTAATCTACACACACTCGGGTTTTCCCGACTTTCTTCGGCACTGGAACTACATTGGCTAGCCATGTGGTATACCGAAGTACTCGGATCACCCTTGCTTTCAACTATTTCGTGACTTCTTCTTTGATCTTATCACTTATGTCAGTTTTAAACTTTCTTTGCTTTTGCAGGACAGGGAGATAATTGGGGTAAGTCGGCAACTTGAGAACCACCAAATCGACACTCAGTCCTGCATGTCATCATATGACCAAGCAAACACATCTTTGAATTCAAACAAGAGTCGGATCAATGCGTCCCGAGTTTTCTCATCTGTGTGAATGCTTATCTTGGTTTCCCATATTTTTTCAAAACTTTCCAAGTTAACCGGTTCGGTATCATTTAAGTTTGGCTTAGGTTTATTCTCAAATTGTTCTAATCCTCGATTTATTTCCTTAAAAGCCTCTTCTTCATCATATTCCGGTTTTTGGTTCATTATTTCATAGTTAGACAGTGTGTTTGAATCTGGGCATGAAGTCCGCAATCATGTCATGTTATTTAAAGCCGCATTATTGGAATTGAAAGAAGAAATAAAAATAAAAAAAGTCAGAAGGAATAAAGAAAGATAGATGATGAAATATTGATTTCATTTCATTGAATTTGGAAGATAACAGGGTTCATATTGGAAACTAAAAGAAATGAAACTAAAGAAAATATCTGAGTTACACCCTGGAATAACTCGTGAAGAAGAAAAGGTGGCAGGACAAGTCTATCGGGACTCCCGCCTGATTGGGAATGGTGTAGCCTTCCAATTTTGCAGTTTTGCCTCAGGTCCCATGGATAGTACCTCAGTGGTGCTTGGGCCTTCCCCCGGCTGGACCATGTGGGTTTCATACAATATCTTCCTCATTGCCCCACAGATCTCTTCAATTTATTCGGCCGTAAAGGCCTCATCTTCTTCTTCCTCGTGGTATTTCAGTTTGACAAATGTTCTGTACAGATGCGGCACTGGCTGGGGCAAGAACCAACCATCATTATTTCTATCATCTTCCCATTTCACATCAGCTGGAGTGGGTCGGAAGCCTACATCAAAGAAATTTTCACTGGCGGTCAGAGTGATAGGCTCAGTTATTCCTTGCAATGATTTCCCAAGCCCTTTCCCATGTTTCAAGCCATGTCTGATCATCTCTTTGGCCACTATGATGTATGCATTAGAAAGGAAGGGTTGGGGGCAAGGGTTTCCTTCTTCGCACCGGTCCACGACCACAATTTCAAAAGCCTGATAGACTATGTGCTCATTCATCTCTCTTGCTTCAAGACATGGGACTGACGGGTCCTGATAAATTGATTGCTCATCTTTCCCATGAACCATAATCTCTTGGTCCTCATGCTCGAACTTCACCATCTGGTGAAGAGTAGAAGGCACACCCCCTGATGCATGAATCCACGGCCTCCCCAAAAGAAAGTTGTAAGAGGTGTCCATGTCTAAAACCTGGAAAGTTACTTCGAAGTCTACTGGGCCAATGATTAGGATCAGATCAATCTCTCTAATTGTGTCCCTTTTGATACCATCAAAAGCACGTACGCAGACATTGTTGGGTCGGATTCTCTCGGTCCCAATTTCCATACGCTGCAGAGTTGAGAGTGGGCAAATGTCTACCCCAGAGCCACCATCCAACATAACTCTTTTCACATAATACCCTTCGCACTTGACAGTCAGGTGAAGGGCTTTGTTGTGTGCGGCCCCTTCTGGGGGCAAATCATTTTTGCTGAAGGATATTTGGCTGATTGTGAAAAAATTTTCTGCCATTCTCTCCAACTGCTCTACAGAAGTCTCAACAGGCATATATGCTTCGTTAAGGGTCTTGATTTATACCTTTTAATGTTCAATGGAGTTCATCAACAGTGATAAGAGGGAGACTTGTGCAGGATATTTTCGAAGTTGGTCGATCACCTCATAATCCGCCATTTTCATCCTTTGAAAGAAGGCTTCCGCTTCTTTGGCATTCACGGGCTTCTTAGATGGGAAGCGCTTTCTAGTGGCATTATTCACCTCTTCCAAATTGAAATACTATTCAGCTGGATTATTTTCTTGAACTTCTCTTGAGATTTATTTGCCCTTATAGGTCACCACCAATTTGTTGTAATTCCAAGGCACAGCGGCAGGATCCGTCATGGGCTTCTGTGGCGCGCGCCCAATAACCACGGGCTCACTCAGCCTTGGTAGATTAATTGGCCCATGCATCACACAAGCTCCCCTGGGCACATACATTTGGGTTGTCTTATTCAACTCGAATCTCCTGGGAGAACTCAAAGTCATCTGCTTTTCTTTGTCGCCTCGAGGGACATAGAGAACAGAATTTTTGGGAGGTGTTGCCCCAGTTTCAACTTCAATTTTCTTCTTTGACTTTGGAGGGGTGGTTTTGTTCTTTTTCTCCCCTTTGTCTTGCTTCGGGGCAACTTTTGGTTTCTTTTCCACATCAGTGATGGAAATGATGGCCTTCAACGCTGGGTCAAATTCCTTGTCCTTACAAATCATTCTGATTACCGGCCCGTTGTTGTGAGTCGGCAGTGGGTTGTTGGTTACATTCGAAATATCTTCATCCCTTGGCACTATCTTCCTTTGTTCTGTCAAATCTTCCACATCCCTCTTCAAAGTCCAGTAATTTTCTGTATCATGCCCTTCAGCCCCTGAGTGATAAACGCATCGGGTGCCACGTTGGTAAGAGGGTGATTCTGGGTTTTGCCTATTAGGGGGTATGGGTTGCAACAAGCCCATTTGGACCAATTTTGGGAATAGTCTAGAATAGGACTCGCCAATTGGTGTGAAGTTTGTTTTCTTTGGCGGCTCCCAAATGCGGAAGTTGTTTTATGGAGATCGGGGATTGTAGTGGTTTTGGTAAGGAGGCTGATTTCTGGGAAATGGAGCCTGGTTTCGGTTGGCTTGTTGTTATGGCCGAACATAAGGTTGAGCATTCATGACCGTGTATAGCTGAGGAGCATAGGCCAGGTCCTGGTGGGGGAATAGTGCTGCGGGGTTCTTTCTGAGAAAAGGGATCTGGGGGTACGGTGTTTTCTTGCACCCGACGCTGCCATTGATGTTTCTTCCTTTTTCTTGCCCTTCACTACTCCTAAAAACCCACCCTGAATGGATTGGGAGGTAGCTCCGATAGCAGATTGGCTTAGAATTCGACCCATCTTCAAACCAGTTTCAACTATTTTGCCAATCTTGATGGCTTCAGCGAACGGCTTACCCATTGCAGACATCATGTTTTGGAAGTAATTATCCTCTTGGTCTTGGAGGAAAACTTTAACCATTTCAACCTCATCCATTGGAGGCTTTACCCTGGAGGCCTGATCAAGCCATTTAACTGCGCATACTCGAAAGCTTTCTGAGGATTTCTTCTGCAAGTTTGTCAATGAGTTCTTATCTGGAGCAATATCAATGTTGTACTGGAACTGCCTAACAAAATCACTAGCAAGATCATCCCAGATGTGCTAGTGGTATATATCTTGGTCCATGTACCATTCAGATGCGATGCCAACCAGACTTTCTCCAAAATAGGCCATGAGGAGTTCTTCCTTTCTACTAGCTCCTCGCAGCTGGTTGCAATATCTCTTGAGATGAGCAATAGGATCACTGTGACCATCATACTTCTCAAATTTTAGGTTTTTAAATCCCACTAGTAGATGCACATGAGGGAACTTACATAAATCGGCATAGGATACACTTTTTTGTCCACTCAATCCTTGTATGCTTTTTAGACTCTTTTCCATACTCCTCATCTTCCTTGCAATCTCTTTTTGCTCAGGAGTTTTGGTAGTCTTTTCTTCTCCCGCAGTGAACTCATATCGGGGTGGTTGATGGTAAGTATAAGTGGGAAACTGAGGAGGTTCCATTGGGAAGGTAGGTGTTTGGAAAGTGAAAGCTGATGGGTCAAAACTAGGCCTGGGCAGTGTAGGTTGTGCCATGGCCGAGCAAGGTGGAGCGGTAAAGATATTTAAAGTTGCACCGGACATTAACACCTGGGAGCGAACCTTAGAAGGTGTTCCCACAAAATGAGCTGAGATAGTTAGGTGTCCTAGTGGTGTATTTGGGTGACTGATCGGGACAGTGGAGGCACCGTTTGCTCTAGGAAAGAGTTCGGTAAATCCCGGGATTGCACTTGGTGGCTCTCTTCCATTTGCCCAAGCGTCCCATATTTCCATAACCCAGAGATGCAGGATTCTGTTTTCTTCGGCAGCTGCCGATTCTGAGGTCGGGATGCCCAAGATTAGACTATTATCCATGATGGGAATTGTTGGCAGAGTTATTTCTGAAGACATTTTGATGCTCCCTTTTAATCTCGTAAAGTATGGGTGTGAAGCCAGATTACCACAAAAACCAACCACCGTTATATAAAACCTAGACTGGAGATCACAGCAACCAAACGGTTAGTTTGAGACAAATAACACATAGATAATCGCACATTGGGGTATGATGCACCTATACAGTTAAATGTGTTTCTACATGTTTGCAACGGTTGCATGTTTCATCCCGGCTTTACTTATTATTCCCAATCCCTCTTCTACTTTTTTTTCGCTTTCAAACTTCCACACTTTCCTTTTCAATCTCTTTTCTTGCTCTCTTTTTCTCATTTTTCTTTTGATTTTTCTTCGGCTCTCTTTCCTTTCCTCTCTTTTTTTTTGGTCTTTCCTTTCACATTATTCTCTTATTTGGGTTATTTTTAAATCACGACCGAATCCAATGAGAATTGCCTACGTATCACGACGCTGCATGAATCAAATCATGACGTAGTTCAAAAAAAGTAGATGCAAAAAGTAAAGGAACAATTTTTGGGAATTTTTGATTTTTCATTAACAAATTTCTATTACAAGAGATTTCAAACTACTCATCTTCTTGGAATGAAAAACTACAAACATACTCAAAATAAACCAAAATACAGACTTGATATATGAAAAATTAGGAATACATTAAAGCTTCAACTCCTGGGGCCCGCGGGGCATCATTCGGTCTCGCCACGGGCCTATGTGCGAGACCCCCTTATAGCCACTCCAAATCACTCATTATCTAGCGGACGAATGTCATCACTGCAGCAAAGAAGGTGGTTCGAGTCATATCCTCACATTCTTGGAATTTTGCGACAATGTAGTTGGCAAGAGCCCTAATCTTTTCTCAGATCTTACCCTTTTCCTGAAGTAGCCGCCCGATTTGTTGATTCCTGGCTTCTAACACCTCAGTGTTGTGATGGTTTTGATTTTGCAGCTGTTGCATTTCTTCCTCCATCTGAGCCATTAGAGCATAACAATGTTCCCTGTCAGCTTTAAAGTCTTTGGCCTGCCTGGCTGCCTCATTCTCAAGGGTATTTAACTTTCTAATTAGGCTGGTGATTATCCCTTCATATTTTCTTTTCATTTGCTGCACCGTGTCCTCCCTTCTACATTCTTTGCCAATTAGGCCTGGACTTTTGCTAGATTGGCTTCAGATTTTTCTAAATCATCTTGACACTCAAGTGCTTTCTTTTTCAAATTGCTTATAAGCCTTTCATCCGCTCGGCTTCTTTCCGGGTTTCTAGCAGCTATCCTCATTTTCTGGATTTGGGCTTTGAGGGCTTCATTTTCCTGGGTTATCTTTTTCTTTTCCCCTTTATCTGCGGCAGCTTGGATACTTTTGGTGAATTTGAGGTCCCTGATTTGTCCTTCCAACTTACTAATTCTAGCCCTGTAGCTTTCTTCCTTTGCCAACCAGCCTCATTGCTCTTGCAAGTTATCAGTGAATTGTTGCACGTGGGCTCTTTTAGCAGGTCTTTGAGGAATCTGGAATCTTTTACCAAACCAAAAAATATACTTGGGGCCCACTTCACCTCTAGCTAGATCTCGCACCATGGTCTTAGGTTCAAGAAATCTACATTCATTCCACACCTGGCGAATTCTTCCCTCCGGAAATACGGCTTTTGGGCCCAATTCAATGACATGTTTACTCAAATATTCGTCACGGAGGATGATTTGAAATCTTCCTAATTGACGTAAAACCCTGTGGGAAGTATACGGCTGGATGCTCCGGATGCCCATCAGGAGGAGATAATATACTTCAGCTGACATGTATACTGCTTCGGTGATAGGAAGCCATCCGAATGCCCACTCAATGTCATCGACCGTCAAGGAGCTCAAATGTGCAAGCCAAGCTTCAGTACCCTTGGGGAATTTATACCCACTACTCGGATTTCAAATTCTTCAATACAACTCAAACTAGTAATACCGTAATTCATATACCCAAACCGGTGGCAGAGATGTTCCTGCATCCATAATTGTAGTGGCAGATTGCAGCCTTGGAAGAACTTTCCCCCTTCTCAACAGATAGTCAAAGCTAGGTAGATTTCAGATAAGATCAGGGGAACCACAGTGATGTTGTCTTTCTTGATTGCAACATCGATCATTCCTACGAGATCCACCTCCATATTACCATCTTCTCGCGGACAGACCACAACATCCAAGAAGACTACTATAAAAGCCAAACCCCACCTTGCCTCCCATTTGTCTTTATTTCCGGCATAGGTCAGACCAGTGTTCGGCTCTTCAAAACCTCGAGGGTTACCATAGCGTTGATATAAGAATTGGAGAGTGCAATGCCCTTCAGATAAATTTCCATCCTGAATATCCCGACTAATACTCAGCAGATCCAGAAATTTGTGGGGAGATACCGGTCTTGGTGACAATGGATATCGACTTCTAAGGTTTCCATTAAGGCCCGCATAACCGGCAACTTCCTCCAATGTAGGTGTGAGCTCAAAGTCAGATAAATGGAGAACATTGCGAGCTGGGTCGCAAAATGGTATTAAAACTTCAATTACGTCCAACCTTGGCTTGACGTTTAATAGTCCGACGAGGCCTCCCAGAAACTTTACCACAGTTTCTCTACTACTTTTTCCTAAATCATTCCACCACATGTGAAGCTGTAAGGAGATCTCTTTAAAGGTTGTGAATAGGTTCAATTTCATTTGTGCTCATCCTGCACATTTATTAAGGTGGTTTAATAACTCATTTTGACCCCAGAGAGTAACACCATCTTTCAAAACATTACTTTAACATAAAACCCAGTTTTGCAGATACGGCCTTCCAACACTTTGGGGAAGAAGATTTTAAGGTTATGCCTGCTAACCGGTCAAAAATGACCAAAGGTGGTTGTTCTTGAAAAAACAACCTTCCGGCGCCCTTTTGGGTACATTTGGCTCATTTTAAACAATAATGGCATCACCCTGCTCATTTGTGACAAAAAAATATTTTTGTTGTTTTTGGGCTATTTTTGCAAAAGGGAAGTTGGACCCGATGGGGGTTGCCTACTTATCCCACATCCGGTGAGAATCAAACTAGCATAGTTCGGGCAGATGTGACACAATAAAAATAGAGAAAAGAGATAAAATGTTTGAAACCAAATTCTCTTTTTCTTTTCAAAATTTCGGTAGAGTTTCGTCTTATTTTGGACACCAGGTTTTTTTTTCAAGAACGGGTAATCAACTCTCTCATACCTCAATTTTATTTTCCAATTCCTTCCCTATTCTAGCAACCGGTCAACATGCAAACCGAAGCAAAGAATTGTACAAGTAGCACGTAAAATATATATCAGGATGGTCTTTGATTCTGGGTACACATGTCCTAGACGGACCCAACCCCTGTGTTGAGTCCCCTAAGTCAAATGCATATGATGCAAACAAACGTTCCTACTAGGGATCCGATATGAGGCTTTGTTATACTAGGTTTAAAACCTGGGTTTATTGTTCTAGACCTGGCTTACCCGAACGGACAACTCGAGTCGGGAGGGCAGCATACCGGGAATACAAAAGCTTCACCGGCTTTGCAACTTGTCCGAACCTCGTTCTATATAGGATAAGACGCTAGACAGAAGAGAAGTCACACGAAGTGCACCCTTCTCCATGATTTAGAAGACTCGAAGAGAAGAAGGGTTTCGTAGCAGTTTATATACAATTCACAGAATATCATAGTGGTAAAAGCATTCAGCACATTAGGCTTAAACATGTAGGAAAATCATATAATAATTAAAGCCAATCATAACAGCTATTCTAAGCTCGAATTCTAAAACCCTAAACCAAAGTTCTGGGTTTAGTTATCCCCAGCAAAGTCGCCATAGCTGTCACACCTCCTTTTTACACACACCCCGAGAGGGATATAAGGGAGTTTTTTTAATTAAAGTGACATTATTCGAGATGGGATTATTTTATTTATTTTTCAGAGTCGCCATTTGGAATATTTTAATTGGTGTCCCAAGTCACCGGTTTATTTTTAATCCCAAATCGAGGAAAATTCGACTTTTCTTTTGAAGTCTGCAAACCAAAAATTCTGAATAAAAAATTCTGTTAACCCGAGGGAAGGTGTTAGGCACCCTCGAATTTCATGGTTCTAGCATGGTCGCCTAAACTATTACAATTGGCCTATTGTCTGATTTTAATACAAGTTTTAGCCTATGGTACAATTTTAACTTTATAACCACTTTTTAATTATTTTAAAGAAGATTTCAACGTCATCTAAAGCACGTCTTTTGGACTACGTCACATGAAATACACCAGCAGTCCGAGACTCATTTAATTTAATGTTGTGAGATTTGGATTTGGGTCATATGAAATGCACACCCAAATTTAGGAAGGTAGATTATTAAATAACATGCACTAAGCAACTATGTGTTAGCAACTTTGCGAGGGCCATGAAAATTTGCTAAATGGCGCGCCTCGATTTCTAGGGATAAAAACATTAAATGAGAGCCATACATTATTTAAGTTATCTAATTATGGCTCACCTCAATTTATTTGTGAAGATTCTAAATTTATTAATGGAAAGAGCCTAGAGGAATTCAAGAAATGTTAAAGCTCTAACTTATAAAATAGTATATGTACACAAATGCCTATTTTCATTTTAAGCTTGAGCCCAAGGAACATTATATGTACAAAAATGAGCACTCAGCAATATTCAGCAGCAAGGAATAGTCCCAGATTCAACCAAATTCCCAATGAAATCAACTCATAAACCAATGAAATAGTGACCTTAACGCAGAGTTCACCCAGACTTTTCAAAAGAAAAACAAATTCAAGCCATGTTAAACCCTCAATGAATCAAAGATTATTTCAGCAAATTCCAGATTGGAAGTCCGGAAAAAAAATCAATGAAACAGTAAGAAAATTGCAGCCGTTTGTATTTTTTTCTGAAATTTTATCTCTCAATTTCTGAATTCAGCTATTGTTAGCAATGCCTTTATAGGCAAGCTACTAGGGCAGCCTTACCTTTCCAATTTTTATTTTTAGGTCAAAGGTCCCTAAATTTCTGAATTGCTTGCCAAGCAAGTCTGTTTTTCGGCTTCTAAGAAGCTTCCTTAGGCAGTTATTGAAAGATTCCCTAAGTGAACTACCCAAGTTACCCCTTAATTACCTTATTTTTACCCCCTGAACCTCAGACGGGTTATGAGTCAAGTTGATCCTAGGCTGGCCCATTTAGAAATACAGCCCAAACCTGAACTTCAGAGTATAAACCTCAAGCCCAAGCACCATCAAAACTAAATTGTCTGAATAAGAATGAAAACAAGAAAGGGAGCAGAAGCTATTCGAGCAACTTTCAAAAATCCAATTGACTAACTAAAATTTAATGAAATTGAAAATAAATTAATAAACAAACTATTTATACTAATTAAAGAAAACAAAAAGGATTCTTAAAACTAACAACTAGAAAAACAAAGGGGGAAGAAGCAGAAGACTAATGAGGAATAGAAAAGAAGGAAAGAAAAAGTAAAGAGAAAGTAAGAGAAATACCTAGAGTGGCCATGGAGAGACTTGAAGAAAACTTGAAAGATCCCTTGAATTTTAGACCGGAATAGACCTTAATCTTGTGTTTTCATGTGAAAACACACGACTAAGGTCTAGTATGGTCTAAAATACTCGCAAGCCCGTTGAATTTTGAGTTTGTGGAATTAGGGCTCAATTCTATGATTCAATATTCGAGCAGTTTGAGGGGGATTCGAGGGAAGGTAATTGGGGCTTTGGTATGAGGAGATGAAGGAGGTCTTGTGGTGTAAATTTGGGGTCGATTGGAGGTGGCGCCGCCACCGGAGAAAATAGGGGCGGTGCTAGGGTTTGCCCATTTGATCCAATATTTGAGGGGTTTCAGAAGGATTTGAGGGAAGGTGATCAGGGATTTGGAAATAGGGGGTTGAGGGGAGTTCGTAGTGTGATTTTGAGGAGGTTTGGCCGCCGTGGGCGATTTTTGGCAGGCGACGGCCGGCAGGCGGTGGTGGAAGGCGGAGACGATGAAGGAGTCCAAGGGTTGTGAGAGAGACGAGTTTGGGGGGTGAGTGCTTGGATAGCTTTATATTAAGCCAACCCCACTTCACAGTCCTCTGATCAAATTGTCACACCCCCTTTTTTACGCTTACCCCCGCTTATTTACTACACCTCGGGAAGAGATGTAATAAAGAAGGGAAAGGAGTTTTTCCAATTTAAGGACAGTCAGAACGGGATTAATTATTTAAAATTTTCAGAGTCGCCACTTGAGAATATAATGGTGTCCCAAGTCACCGGTTTAATCCTGAACCGAGGAAAGTTTGACTCTGTTACAGTCTGCGAACTAGAAATCCGGATAAG